>CM060675.1:22567065-22577065 GCA_030686955.1 Odontamblyopus rebecca
TACTACTACTACTACTACTACTACTACTACTACTACTACTACTACTACTACCACCACTACTACTGCTACTACTACTATTACTACTACTACTGCTATAACTGCTATTACTAAAGTGAACTTAGTCCAAAGGTAGTATTCTTGGATGTAGCAGTACCAACAGTGCACCATATTGTCTTTAGTACACTTCTTTTTACCCAGAGCTATTTAGAGTTGCATATTCGTGTTGATGCCACAAAATGGAGTGTACAAGAAAAAAAATAAATCAACAAAGAGTCAAAATGGCCGCCCATCACTCCAACTACTGCAACTACTAGCCAGTATTTGATTTCCTCTTTGTATTTAGTTGCGCCACCGGTATAATATCTAATCCTTTCTTACTCCTCCAGTCCCAAGAGAAGCTCCCGACGCGTCCACTCCCCGCCGCACATGCCTCAGAGCCAAAATGGCCGCCCGTCACTGTCAGGGGGGTAGATCCACGGGTCTGTGTAATTATCTGTGCGGATCAGCAGTGCTCAGGGATGCACGGGAACGGGATTTGCGAGGGACACGGAGCCTTGATTGGAACGGTCACCTCTCCGCCGCACACACACGTTAGCCGTAGCGCCCGCAAGCTAGGCCTCATTATACACGGCCATATGCGGCGGTTCACTGTGAATCGGCGAAACCTTCAACTTTAGCTCCGGTGTTAGCAATGTGACTTTTGTATGCTAATGAGTGGAGAGAGAGATATAGTACTTAAGATATACTATGTTTACATTATCTGAAAGGATCTGAAAGGATTCTCTACGTATAGGATTAGAATAGATTCACTACTACTACTGAGCAGTACAACTACTACCACTACTACTACTTTTACTAATACTACTACTACTGCTGCTACTGCTAGTACTGCTATTACTAATACTGCTTCTACCAATGCTATTACTACTATTACTACTACAGCTACTACGACTACTACTGCTTTTACTACTACTACTACTGCTTCCACTTCTACTACCACTACTACTACGACTACTACTACTGCTTCTACTATTACTACTACTGCTTCCACTACTACTACTTCTACTAATACTACTACTTTTACTACTACTACTAATGCTTCTACTGCTACTACTACTACCACCACTACTGCTTCTACTAGTGCTACTACTGCTTCCACTACTACTACCTCTAATACTACTACTACGATCACTGCTACTGCTTCTACTACTTCTACTACTACTACTACTACTACTACTACTACTAGCATTACTGCTTCCACTACCACTACTAATATTATTACTACTATTACTACTGCTGCTTCTACTAATACTACTGCTGTCTCCATTATTACAACTACTACTTCTATTATTACTTCTGCTTCCACTACTACTACTAGTTGTGCAACTCTTGCTTCTGCTTCTACTACTACTGCTTCCACTACTACTACCGCCATTAGGTGTGCTACTCCTGCTTCTACTAAGACTACTAATGCTTCCACTACTACTACTACTACTACTACTACTAGCTGTGCTACTGCTGCTTCTATTGCTTCCACTACTACTGCTAGATATGTTATTACTGCTACTACTAATACTACTACTGCTTCCACCACTACTACTACACTGCTAGACTACAACAAGTACTACTATAACAACAACACTGAACTACAGTAGCAACGTTACAACTATAGCACTGCAGCCACGATACTACAACTCCAACACCGCAACTACAACACTACAACTACTGCATGACAACACTTTGGCACTACAACTACAGTACTACAACTACAACACTACACCTTACACATTTGTGTACTTCTCTCCAAAATGACTACCACCAGCTCTGTATTTCAAACTCTTCTGAACTCTACTTAACCCATCGTCTATTATGAGCCACTTCTCAGAAAAGACCAATTCGAGCTCACAGTTTTTGGGATCTTACTCCCCCTTCCCTCCAGGCATTATGATGTACTAAGTTAACATTCAGCCAACACGGTGTTCTCGCGCATATCGGAGCTGGCCGGTGGGCAGGTCGTACGGAGAAAAGGCTGCTTCAAACCGAGATAATTGCTCCTTACGATTAAAAATTATTACTTCTCAGTGTCATAGCAGAGAGCGGACAAATTACAGGCATTAGTTTGACGCTTAAATGCTGTGGTGTGGAGCTATGGGGCTAGTCCTGTAGAAAGTCTGTTCTGTTCTCCTCATGCTAACCTCACCTCCGCAGTGCCCCCGAGCTAGCTCCGCCGCGCAACATTAGCAAGCATAATTATAGCGTAATCGCTCTCTTTGTGGAAAATGCAGCAGAGAATAGGTATTCTTTGTGTTTAGAAATATGAGCAGCGGTGATGTGTAAGAATGGGCTCTGTAATGGGCCTCGTCTAAAGACTAAAGGAAAACCTCTTTTAAACGTCTTCTCATTCTGAATATATGGAACATGCCGGAATATATCCATGGATTAGGAATAAGGGAACATTAGGGCTGTTGTCATGGCAATTAACAATTTAAAAGGCAATATCGAAAAATGATTAAAAGCCATTTGATTGAGGAAAAGTATTTGAATGAAGAAAAATATTTGAATGAGGAAAAATATTTGAATGAGGAAAAGTATTTGAATGAGGAAAAGTATTTGATTGAGGAAAAGTATTTGAATGAGGAAAAATATTTGAATGAGGAAAAATATTTGAATGAGGAAAAATATTTGAATGAGGAAAAATATTTGAATGAGGAAAAATATTTGAATGAGGAAAAATATTTGAATGAGGAAAAATATTTGAATGAGGAAAAGTATTTGAATGAGGAAAAGTATTTGAATGAGGAAAAGTATTTGAATGAGGAAAAGTATTTGAATGAAGAAAAGTATATAGTATTTGAATGAGGAAAAGTATTTGAATGAGGAAAAGTATTTGAATGAGGAAAAGTATTTGAATGAGGAAAAGTATTTGAATGAGGAAAAGTATTTGAATGAGGAAAAGTATTTGAATGAGGAAAAGTATTTGAATGAGGAAAAGTATTTGATTGAGGAAAAGTATTTGAATGAAGAAAAGTATATAGTATTTGAATGAGGAAAAGTATTTGAATGAGGAAAAATATTTGAACGAGGAAGAGTAATTGGATGAGGAAAAGTATTTGATTGAGGGAAAGTATTTGAATGAGGAAAAGTATTTGAGGAAAAGTACTTGAATGAGGGAAAGTATTTGAATGAAGAAAAGTATTTGAATGAGGAAAAGTATTTGAATGAGGAAAAGTATTTGAATGAGGAAAAGTATTTGCACGAGGAAAAGTATTTGAATGAGGAAAAGTATTTGAATGAGGAAAAGTATTTGAGGAAAAGTATTTGATTGAGGAAAAGTATTTGAGGAAAAGTATTTGATTGAGGAAAAGTATTTGAACGAGTAAAAATATTTGAACGAGGAAGAATAATTGGATGAGGAAAAGTATTTGAATGAGGAAAAGTATTTGAGGAAAAGTATTTGATTGAGGAAAAGTATTTGAATGAGGAAAAGTATTTGATTGAGGAAAAGTATTTGAACGAGTAAAAATATTTGAACGAGGAAGAATAATTGGATGAGGAAAAGTATTTGAATGAGGAAAAGTATTTGAGGAAAAGTATTTGATTGAGGAAATTTCTCCAAATGTAGATTTGAACAGGAAGCAGAAACCCATGATTATCTAGTGAAGGATTTTTGGAGCAGTGGATGAAAACAAAATAAACTGTAAAGTGTGATTACACTGTGGCTTATTTATAGAAATCTATAGAAAATATATGTTCACTGAAATCAGAACTATTAATTATTATGATTATAAAATGTGCCCCTGGTTCCGCTACTGCTGTTTTTTGCTTTGTCTTCCGCAAACTACTACACCATGAATATAACACACACAAAAACTTGATAAATTAGACACATTTACTACCATTAGAACCACCACTAGCCACCACTACTACTACTATTACTACTACTACTATTACTACTATTACTACTACTACTATTACTATTACTACTGTTTATTTGTTTATTTGGATGGGGCAGTGCACATTCATGAACATACAATTTGTATGAAATCACACATATTGATGTAAATACGCCGGATTTAGCACAGGTGCTAATTTCCATCCGTAGTCCCATATATAAAATATATAAAATACACATAAAATAGACATTTGACAGACTCGACAAATATAACTAACAATATGCATAATCCACAGTATAGTGCAGTACAATAAACAGCTGTCATGACCTAAAGTGCTGTTAAAGGTGCTTTTTTTAGAGTGCATTATAAGGTGCCTACAGTATTACAGAACTATTTCTAAAGTGCTAGTGTCTACGTGTGTGTGTGTGTGTGTGTGTGTGTGTGTGTGTGTGTGTGTGTGTGTGTGTGTGTGTGTGTGTGTGTGTGTGTGTGTGTGTGTGTGTGTGTGTGTGTGTGTGTGTGTGTATGTGTGTGTGTGTGTAGTGGTGTCTAAAGATGGTTACAATTTTGACAGCAGTAGGGCTGGGTATCGATTCAGATTCTCCAGATTTAGAATCAGTGATCACATTTCGATCTGAACTGACCGATCTCGATTCAGGTTGGTGTCATTAGAACCTTTTCTGAGCTGTTCCCTGAGCTGTTCCAGTGGTTCCTGCGGTTGTTTGTATTTCCACTGTTCTTCACCTCCATTTGGCCTTCAGATCACTTCTGTCAAACGCATCGTGTCGTTTCTGAACCTGAAGCGGTGCCAGACGGAGCTTTGAGTGTTTCTAGCGTCTTCAGAGCTAGAAACACTAGTGTCCGACGCCATTTGTTTTGTCCAATTCAGTGACCGGACGAGTGGGATTAAAGTTCACCGGGGGAACATGGATAAAAATTAAATCAATAATCGATCTTTGGAAGTACGAATCAATCTTAAGGAATTAATATGCAAATGGATTCATAACGGTCTAGTACATCTGCTACCACTACCACCATTACTACTGCAACAGTGGTTTTAATAGAAATGTTTACAGACTTCCTCCCATTTCTGAAGTTTTATAATGTAGTGTCCTCATCACAAACATAGAGCTGTGTTTGGTTTGAACTCCAGGTCTGTAACGACATTAAAACATGACTTAAAACACACCAGAGTCACTTTCACGTAATGTAGGACCTTTAAATACTCTTCTAACTACACCACTACTGCACCTCTTCTGTGGATTCATTACATCACAGTACACACTCTCTCATAGCCACATAAGCGTCTCATAGTTTTGATGGATTGCCTGGGTGTTCCTCTGCGCTGCTGCCCAGGCCACCGCTCCACTGCAGGGTAAATGGTCCCATACGTCTCCACTGGGCTCCCATTATGTACATTTATATACATTTATACACACCGGGCCCTATATGTCACATCCACTCAGCTCGTTCATAAAGAAGTGTCTGCGGCTCACATTAGAATGAGCACGGAATCAAGAGAGATTTGTGAGGGCGATTCTACATGTGTATGTGGTTGTATGCGGCAGGTTGGTTACTACAACAGATATGAACGTTTCAATGTTATATTCAAATCTTAATGAGCTAATGTGCTTGTTTTAGTTCTTTTTATTTCCTGCTTCTAAAAATTCTATCATTTTTATTTATTATTTATTAGAATTAAACTGACTTGTTGCGTCATTGACTGTTTTCTTTGTGCTTTAAGTGCGATTTTTTTGTGTTTTGTCTTGTTCTTTGCGGTTTGTACAGCACTTTGTAAACCTTGTTTTTAAAAGTGCTTTATAAATATTATTATTATTATTATTATTATTATTTATTTATTTTTATTATTATTTAAAGCCAATGTACATAACTTTTTAACAAAAAAACTACAGGTCTTAGTTCTTTGAAAAGCAAAAAAAGGTGGGCTTGCCTCTCCACAGACTGACTTATCTGGCCTTGGAGGAGGGCCTCTTCCTGCTTGTTTCCATGGAAACGTTGTTACTTTGGCTATAACTATGGACATGAAGTCATGCTGGTGTAACACCTGTACAAAGTTACACACTGTTACCTGTAAGTGAAGACATTTGGACATTTGGACATTAGCTCCAGGCTCCTGAGATCCTGCGCAGATGAGCTGTGTGGAGTCATGGGGCACGTCTTCAACATGAGCCTAAGGCTGAGGACGGTACCACAGCTGTGGAAGACCTCCTGTGTGGTACCGGTGCCAAAGACACCGCACGCCAAGGACCTCAGCAGCTTCAGGCCGGTGGCTCTCACGTCACATCTGATGAAGACACTGGAGAGACTGGTCCTGGGCCACCTCCGCTCCACCGTGAGCTCAGCAATGGACCCGCTGCAGTTCGCATACCGGCCTGGCATCGGAGTGGAGGACGCCGTCATCTTCCTGTTACACCGCTCCCTCTCTCACTTGGAGAAGCCCGGCAGCACTGTGAGGATTCTGTTCTTTGACTTCTCCAGTGCTTTCAACACCATCCAGCCGCTGCTTCTGGGGGACAAGCTGGAGGCAGCCGGGGTGGACTGCGACCTGGCAGACTGGATCCTGGACTACCTCACAAACCGGCCCCAGTTTGTGAGGACCCGGACTGTGTGTCTGATGTTCGGACCTGCAGTGTAGGGGCGCCCCAGGGCACTGTCCTGGCGCCCTTCCTCTTCACCCTCTACACTGCAGATTTCAGGCACAACACGGACAGCTGCGTCCTGCAGAAGTTCTCTGATGACTCTGCCATTATCGGACTCATCACGGACGACGATGACGCAGAGTACAGGGGACTAACGCAGGACTTTGTGGACTGGTGTCAGCGGAACCACCTTCTCATCAACGCCGGGAAGACCAAGGAGATGGTGGTGGACTTCCGCAGACGTCGCCTCCACTGCCCCCCACCAGTGAACATCCAGGGAAGGGACATTGAGAGAGTGGACTCATACAAGTACCTGGGTGTTCATCTGAACAACAAACTGGACTGGACTCACCACACAGATGCACTGTACAGGAAGGGCCAGAGCAGGCTCTACCTCCTGAGGAGACTCAGGTCCTTTGGAGTGAAAGGGCCCCTCCTGAGGACCTTCTACGACTCTGTGGTGGCATCAGCCATCCTGTACGGTGTGGTCTGCTGGAGCAGCAGCATCACAGAGAGGGACAAGAGGAGACTGGACAAAGTCATCAGGAAGTCCAGCTCTGTCCTGGGCTGTGCCTTGGATTCGGTGCAGGAGGTGGGGGACAGAAGGGTCCTGGCCAGATTCACTTCTATGCTGGACCTGGAGTCTCACCCTCTTCAGGGCCCTGTCTGCTCTGGAGAGCAGCTTCAGTGACAGACTGATCCACTCTCACTGTGTGAAGGAGAGGTTCCGCAGTTCCGCAGGTCTTTCCTTCCTGCTGCTGTCAGACTTTACAATGAACACTGCTAACTCTGCTGCCTGTGCAATACTGGGACCCTGTGCAATAATGTAAGATAGTAATTTATTGTATATATAGCTTTTTTGATTGCAATTTATTGTATATATTGTGTATATATTGTCTTTAGATCCCTATAGTGTTTGTCTATTTTTAACTTAACTGTACTCTATTGCTGCTACTGTTTCTTGCTGTTCTCTTTACTGTGCGTTGCAACACTGAAATTTCCCCATTGTGGGACAAATAAAGGATATCTTATCTTATTTTACTCCTCCGCACACATACCAGTGCTGACACTAATACTACTTCTGTTACTTTGACTACTACTACTACTACTACTACAGCGACTGCATTTGAAAGTACAGTTATTTAAAAAATGTTGCTGAATTAGAGTCAATATAGAATCAGTCAGAAAACTCCACTTCTTGCAAATCTGTAGAATTTGGTTTTGTGTATGTGGGTTTTGTAATAAATTATTTTTTCTTAAATTGTTTGGTCAGTTAACAAATGTATTATATTAATACAAATCCACAGTTTGAGACACATTATTACACCTCGCACATTATTATTACACACTATTTGTTCATTTATTGGTAACACTTTATAATAAGCTTCCATAATAAACAGCAAACTAATCATGACCCAACCCTTCGTTAATATTTAATTGTTACTAAAATATCTATTTCACACAAGTTCATAGTTTTTCATCATTAACTAAGTATTAATTGTTTGCATGAAATCAGTGTATTCATGTTTTAACAAATAGAAAATAATCTATTAACTAATATCATATTAATATGTATTAATAGTTAAGTAAATGTGTGGTTGGCTCTGCTGATCTCAGTCTGAGCCTCACAGGATCACTGTGGGTTATGTTGGTGAAGCGTAAAATGTTAAATATTTGCTATTGTTAATACATTTTATAAGTAAAGTCGAATTATTTGTAAATAGTTAATAATTACTGTTCCAACTTGATTATAAGTTGCCCCACACTGATACCTACATAATACTAATATATTAAATACACTGAACCCACAGTGATCCTGTGAGGAGAGGTTCAGACTGAGATCAGTTTAATGCAAACAACTGATGTTTAGTTAATGATGAAAAAACTATTAACTTTTGCAAAATTACATTTTGCAAAAATGTAATTACATTAAAATTACATTTTAGTAAGAATTAATAAATATTAATGAAGGGTTGGGTAATGATTAGTTTGCTGTTTATTATGGCCCCTTATTGTAAAGTGGAACCAATTTATTTATTTAATGGAATGTGGAATTCATTTTTCTCCAGTCCATTACTCACATTTGAACCGTGTATCACCATATCAAATAATCCACTCTTTTTACCACTCTCACCTGTACCTCACGAGTGAACAAAACCGTAATGAATTACCCAGACTTTCATTCAGTGCCTCTATTAAGCCGCTGTAGCTGCTCACGTCGCCTCCCTCTCCCCGAACGCCGCCGCTCGCCTCACGTCGCCTCCCTCTCCCCGAACGCCGCCGCTCGCCTCACGTCGCCTCCCTCTCCCCGAACGCCGCCGCTCGCCTCACGTCGCCTCCCTTCTCCCGAACGCCGCCGCCGCTCGCCTCACGTCGCCTCCCTCTCCCCGAACGCCGCCTCTCGCCTCACGTCGCCTCCCTCTCCCCGAACGCCGCCGCTCGCCTCACGTCGCCTCCCTCTCCCCGAACGCCGCCGCTCGCCTCACGTCGCCTCCCTCTCCCCGAACGCCGCCGCTCGCCTCACGTCGCCTCCCTCTCCCCGAACGCCGCCGCTCGCCTGACGTCGCCTCCCTCTCCCCGAACGCCGCCGCTCGCCAATGCCATAAACCAGCCGTCGCTTTGTTGTCCCTTAAAATCAAATTCGTCACGTGCTCACAATACCACACACCTGTTCCATTCAAACACGGCCGACCCTCGCGCTAGCAAAACCGCCTCCCTCGCAAACCGCCCCTCCTCCGCCACCTCCGCACCTTACCCGAAAAAACGCCATTGTCCTCGAGCTTATCGCCGTGGCTCCAGGATTCGGCGGGCGGGGGTGGCGCAATGGTCATTTGTGCCGGGGTTTCTTTGCTTCTTGGAGGGGGCGGTTGGTGGGTGGTTGGGCGGGTGGGTGGTGGTTGGATGGGGGTATGCGTGGCTCTTATCTGCCCGCTTGGATGCACACCTGACTGGGGACAAACTGGGCCAAAACAGGCTATTTGTCCAGCGGTGTATGGACGAGGTAAATGGGGGAGAAGCAGTAGTGTGTGGTAATGGGTGTATCATTAAGCCATTGTGCGCATGAGCTTTATTGTGCGTTGTGTAGCTGCAAACTGGAGTAGGCTGGTCGCTTATTTATAAAGAACATAATAAAAAGATGTGAAAGAGCAGGTGTTTTACTTCTATGGGGTATTAACTGCTAACACATCACATATTTAGATCACCACGGCATCTGTGGTGTCTTAAAAAGTCTTAAAATTTGGAAATACCATAAAAAGACTTGGAAAAAGCCTTGAATTTTTATATCTGGGTCTTAAAACTTATGCAGTACGTAACTTCTCTGTATCGCATTTCTAATTTGTCAATCGGCATTATTTGGTTAAATCCTGTCACCTAAATAAAGAGCAGAGGAACCAGTAATCGAAAACGCAACGCAGCCTCGAGTCAAAATCCTCCCAACACGTCATT
>CM060675.1:22582065-22599565 GCA_030686955.1 Odontamblyopus rebecca
GTATATATGTTACTAGACACGCACTGATATGTAAAGGAGCTGTGAATAGAAGTGTGAATTGTCAGCATTTAGCAGATCATTAATTACCGTGGCGCACATGGTAGTTAGCGGTAGTTTACTTGCAGTACTTTCTTTACTGGCTAGAATATCATACAAAAATGCCATTAAGCCGACCGACTGCCTTAAATATGATGTAAGGAGGCAGAAGAACAATAAATGTCGCCTAAATAAACCCGACTGAAAATCCAATAGAGCCAAACCTACGTTTTATAAACAAATGAAGACTTAGAGTGAATTTTACATCATACATATATCAGTGATTATATCAGCAGCTCCAACTCCCATTTTATCTGTATCATAACGGCCAGAATAAAATCCATATTGGTCGGGCCCTAGTTGTATGGTCCAGACGTGTGTGTTGCTGTTGTATGGTCCAGACGTGTGTGTTGCTGTTGTATGGTCCAGACGTGTGTGTTGCTGTTGTATGGTCCAGACGTGTGTGTTGCTGTTGTATGGTCCAGACGTGTGTGTTGCTGTTGTATGGTCCAGACGTGTGTGTTGCTGTTGAATGGTCCAGACGTGTCCAGTGTGGTTGTATGTACCTGACGTGTGACCCTGGCCTCTGCAGCGCCCCTGACCCGGTGTCACTGTGTGGCATTCACGTCCTGCTCCACAATTAGTGAGGAAATGTCAGCCTGCGTGAGGGCAGAGCACTGTTAGCCGCTTGTGTCATCAATGTTAAACTTTAGATTTTAGCGGTTTATTACAAGTCTTAACGCAGTGGGAAAATATTTATGATGATTAGACCTTAAAGGAAATACATATAGGATTTTTATATTAACCCATAAGAACCCCAACACTTTCTCTTGAGCATTTAGTTTAGTTGGTGGCTGAGTGGCAACACTCAGGCCTCACAGCAAGAAGGTTGCGGGTTCACCCGGCCTTTCTGTGTGGAGTTTGCATGTTCCTCCCGTGTCTGGATGGGTTTCCTCCGGGTGCTCCGGTTTCCCCATCAACCCAAAACATGCCCGCACCCCTATGAACTAACATCGGGGACCATGTTGTCCACCCTCCTGTGGGCTCACCACCTGCAGAGGGGTTCATAGGGGGGTCAGGTGCTATGAGGATTGGGCAGCAAGCTGCCCCGCGACCCAGCCGGATTAAGCGGGAGAAGATGGATGGATGGATGGATGGATTTAGTTTAGTTTTTTTTTTTTGCACAATTTATGTTTTTAGGTCAATTCTCTGTTGTTCAAGTCTCAGTACCTATGGCAGCTTGTTGCGGATGTCCCCAAATAGTTATTTTGTGACCCAAGCAAAACTGAAGAAGAATTTTATATTAAACCTTGCGATTAAAGTCACAGCTTTGATATATGTTGTGGAAAAGCAAATAAAAAGGCAATTTTATGTTACTAAGCAGTAAAAACTGTTCAGTGTTCAAATAAGGACTACGTTCACCACTAACGCCCAATGTAACATATATGCAACAACACAGATCTTTGGTATTAAAAAGTTTTATTCTGAAATACGTTAAATTCCATTAAATTCTGAGCTTTCATGTCAATCAAAATCACTTTATTTGAGCATAATTAAGCACACTGAGCAGTAAAATACAATAATTAATATTAAAAAAGCTGAAAAAAGTCAAGATCCAGTGTGAGGGCAGGTGTGAGGTGAGTAACAGCCCTCAGGACAAAAGTATCCCTCCTATGTCCTGCAGTACAATTTTATTTGTAGGTCAAGACAGCGGTAAACCAGGTTCACTTGTGTTTGTTGTACAATTTTAAAACAATAAAAGCACAGGCTGCATACAGTTCCTTAATTCTTACTTTTCAAACCTGCAGAATTCCTCTTTTCATAGTGACGTTACATTTATGCGCATTTATTCTTGAAAAATGTCACCTCAGCATTTCTTTATGACACTATTAAAACAGAAATACTCAAACACGTGTCACTCGGAGTATCAGGTAACCATTAAAACCTCAAATCTGTCTTTTACACGAACATTGAGCAACACAACACATAGAGGAAAAGCCTCACCACAATCGTACCCGTTCCACACTGGCGTCACTTTTTTCTATGAACTTATACATAATTAGTATAATTTCTTCCCCTGATTGCGAGCGAATATGATAATTTCCTTGGCGTTCACCTCTCCCTCGTGTTATTTGCTAGCCAGCGCGCCGTTCGGAGGAGTATTTTCGCTCCACTTTCTCTGTGCTCTCGGTGTTGTTTGAAAGGTCAGCCGTAAATATAGATTTTTAACGGGGAAGTCTTCCTCTGAGGAGTGCTTTCTGCTTTCAACACCTAAAAAGAATGCTTAAAAGACGCTATACGGTTTTGTGGCTTTCGCTGGGTGGAAAAGCTGCTACTTGGTGAAAGGGCTATCTGTGGAAAAGAAGTAACACTATATATACCTTAAGGAACTTCTGTAGCTCTGGGTTATTATTGTCAGCTTAGCATTCAAAGCTAAAGGTGCATTGTGGAAAGGTTGCAATCTTGTCGCTATGGAAATCCTTTCTTGACCTGCGAATTTGTGGTCTGTGTTATAAAGTTGTTTCCTCATCATAAAAATACCTGGAGTTGTGTTTTGTTTGATTCATTTCATTCAATTTAACCCACAAGTCTTGCATATTTATGCTGATTTCTTCTCTCAAACCACCTTGTAATGTCATGTGGTAATACAGGAAGTGCTCTACTGTGTTTTCAAACTCCAGAAACCTTCACGAGAATCATTTGGATGAATTGAGCAATTGAAATTTCCAATCTCTACTGAACTAAAGTTAAAAGGTATGTTTTTGATGAGGAAAAACAACCCGCACCAGTCAGTTTTGCGTAATGTCGGACTTTTAATGAGGCCGTATCACACCGAATCACGCCTTTTTCAGTGGTGCTTGAACGTCCATTTGGTGAAAAAGTAGTGCACTCAAATATTCTAGAGTGCATCTTGAAAAGTAATGCCCAGTGATGTTCACTAGACATCACAGACCATAATTCCCTGCAAGAGAGAGGGTATTTTACTTCTATGGGGTATTAATATAACATAAGTAACTTGCATCAACATGTTATTGATGTAGAAGTTTTCAGCTTGTTCAAGAAGGTGAAAGTAAAAGGCTGGAGACCAACTGGACGTCTTAAGCAGGAGAAGTTTATTTACCATCAATAATACGAGCCCGGGGGGGAACTGAAAAGAGAACATAGTCTGATTTCAAAAGAGAACATAGTCTCTTTGAACGTTCAAGCCCCCTGACTCTGCTTCCAAAGGAGGTTTATAAAGCAAATATGGTGAGACTATGAAGGGCAGTAGACTCCAGTTAGACACATTTAGAGACTATGAAGGCCAGTAGACTCCAGTTAGAAACATTTAGAGACTATGAAGACCAGAAGACTCCAGTTAGACACATTTAGAGACTATGAAGGCCAGTAGACTCCAGTTAGACACATTTAGAGACTATGAAGGCCAGTAGACTCCAGTTAGACACATTTAGAGACTATGAAGGCCAGTAGACTCCAGTTAGACACATTTAGAGACTATGAAGGCCAGAAGACTCCAGTTAGACACATTTAGAGACTATGAAGGCCAGTAGACTCCAGTTAGACACATTTAGAGACTATGAAGGCCAGAAGACTCCAGTTAGACACATTTAGACTATGAAGGCCAGAAGACTCCAGTTAGACACATTTAGAGACTATGAAGGCCAGAAGACTCCAGTTAGACACATTTAGAGACTATGAAGGCCAGTAGACTCCAGTTAGACACATTTAGAGACTATGAAGGCCTCTAGACTCCAGTTAGACACATTTAGAGACTATGAAGGCCAGAAGACTCCAGTTAGACACATTTAGAGACTATGAAGGCCAGAAGACTCCAGTTAGACACATTTAGAGACTATGAAGGCCAGTAGACTCCAGTTAGACACATTTAGAGACTATGAAGGCCCCTAGACTCCAGTTAGACACATTTAGACTATGAAGGCCAGTAGACTCCAGTTAGACACATTTAGAGACTATGAAGGCCAGTAGACTCCAGTTAGACACATTTAGAGACTATGAAGGCCAGTAGACTCCAGTTAGACACATTTAGAGACTATGAAGGCCAGAAGACTCCAGTGAGACACATTTAGAGACTATGAAGGCCAGAAGACTCCAGTTAGACACATTTAGAGACTATGAAGGCCCCTAGACTCCAGTTAGACACATTTAGACTATGAAGACCAGAAGACTCCAGTTAGACACATTTAGAGACTATGAAGGCCAGAAGACTCCAGTTAGACACATTTAGAGACTATGAAGGCCAGAAGACTCCAGTTAGACACATTTAGAGACTATGAAGGCCAGTAGACTCCAGTTAGACACATTTAGAGACTATGAAGGCCTCTAGACTCCAGTTAGACACATTTAGACTATGAAGGCCAGAAGACTCCAGTTAGACACATTTAGAGACTATGAAGGCCAGAAGACTCCAGTTAGACACATTTAGAGACTATGAAGGCCAGAAGACTCCAGTTAGACACATTTAGAGACTATGAAGGCCAGAAGACTCCAGTTAGACACATTTAGAGACTATGAAGGCCAGAAGACTCCAGTTAGACACATTTAGAGACTATGAAGGCCAGAAGACTCCAGTTAGACACATTTAGAGACTATGAAGGCCAGAAGACTCCAGTTAGACACATTTAGACTATGAAGGCCAGAAGACTCCAGTTAGACACATTTAGAGACTATGAAGGCCAGTAGACTCCAGTTAGACACATTTAGAGACTATGAAGGCCCCTAGACTCCAGTTAGACACATTTAGAGACTATGAAGGCCAGAAGACTCCAGTTAGACACATTTAGACTATGAAGGCCAGAAGACTCCAGTTAGACACATTTAGAGACTATGAAGGCCAGAAGACTCCAGTTAGACACATTTAGAGACTATGAAGGCCAGAAGACTCCAGTTAGACACATTTAGACTATGAAGGCCAGTAGACTCCAGTTAGACACATTTAGAGACTATGAAGGCCAGAAGACTCCAGTTAGACACATTTAGAGACTATGAAGGCCAGAAGACTCCAGTTAGACACATTTAGAGACTATGAAGGCCAGTAGACTCCAGTTAGACACATTTAGAGACTATGAAGACCAGAAGACACCAGTTAGACACATTTAGAGACTATGAAGACCAGAAGACACCAGTTAGACACATTTAGAGACTATGAAGGCCAGAAGACTCCAGTTAGACACATTTAGAGACTATGAAGGCCAGAAGACTCCAGTTAGACACATTTAGAGACTATGAAGGCCAGTAGACTCCAGTTAGACACATTTAGAGACTATGAAGACCAGAAGACTCCAGTTAGACACATTTAGAGACTATGAAGGCCAGAAGACTCCAGTTAGACACATTTAGAGACTATGAAGGCCAGAAGACTCCAGTTAGACACATTTAGAGACTATGAAGGCCAGAAGACTCCAGTTAGACACATTTAGAGACTATGAAGACCAGAAGACACCAGTTAGACACATTTAGAGACTATGAAGGCCAGAAGACTCCAGTTAGACACATTTAGAGACTATGAAGGCCAGAAGACTCCAGTTAGACACATTTAGAGACTATGAAGGCCAGAAGACTCCAGTTAGACACATTTAGAGACTATGAAGGCCAGTAGACTCCAGTTAGACACATTTAGAGACTATGAAGGCCAGAAGACTCCAGTTAGACACATTTAGAGACTATGAAGGCCAGAAGACTCCAGTTAGACACATTTAGAGACTATGAAGGCCAGAAGACTCCAGTTAGACACATTTAGAGACTATGAAGGCCAGTAGACTCCAGTTAGACACATTTAGAGACTATGAAGGCCAGAAGACTCCAGTTAGACACATTTAGAGACTATGAAGGCCAGTAGACTCCAGTTAGACACATTTAGAGACTATGAAGGCCACTAGACTCCAGTTAGACACATTTAGAGACTATGAAGGCCACTAGACTCCAGTTAGACACATTTAGAGACTATGAAGGCCAGTAGACTCCACTTAGACACATTTAGAGACTATGAAGGCCAGAAGACTCCACTTAGACACATTTAGAGACTATGAAGGCCAGAAGACTCCAGTTAGACACATTTAGAGACTATGAAGGCCAGAAGACTCCACTTAGACACATTTAGAGACTATGAAGGCCAGAAGACTCCAGTTAGACACATTTAGAGACTATGAAGACCAGAAGACTCCAGTTAGACACATTTAGAGACTATGAAGACCAGAAGACTCCAGTTAGACACATTTAGAGACTATGAAGGCCACTAGACTCCAGTTAGACACATTTAGAGACTATGAAGGCCACTAGACTCCAGTTAGACACATTTAGAGACTATGAAGGCCAGAAGACTCCAGTTAGACACATTTAGAGACTATGAAGGCCCCTAGACTCCAGTTAGACACATTTAGAGACTATGAAGGCCACTAGACTCCAGTTAGACACATTTAGAGACTATGAAGGCCAGTAGACTCCAGTTAGACACATTTAGAGACTATGAAGGCCAGAAGACTCCAGTTAGACACATTTAGAGACTATGAAGGCCTCTAGACTCCAGTTAGACACATTTAGAGACTATGAAGGCCACTAGACTCCAGTTAGACACATTTAGAGACTATGAAGGCCAGTAGACTCCAGTTAGACACATTTAGAGACTATGAAGGCCAGAAGACTCCAGTTAGACACATTTAGAGACTATGAAGGCCAGAAGACTCCAGTTAGACACATTTAGAGACTATGAAGGCCAGAAGACTCCAGTTAGACACATTTAGAGACTATGAAGGCCAGAAGACTCCAGTTAGACACATTTAGAGACTATGAAGGCCAGAAGACTCCAGTTAGACACATTTAGAGACTATGAAGGCCAGAAGACTCCAGTTAGACACATTTAGAGACTATGAAGGCCAGAAGACTCCAGTTAGACACATTTAGAGACTATGAAGGCCAGAAGACTCCAGTTAGACACATTTAGAGACTATGAAGGCCCCTAGACTCCAGTTAGACACATTTAGACTATGAAGGTCAGTAGACAGCAACTAGCCGATAAGAATAATCACCCACCGCTGCGCCAATGAAACCACTTCACATCGCATCAGGTTTGTGAAGTTGTTTTGTACTGTTTTGATGAGGAACCAACTTTACAACATGTACGTAGAAAGTGCAGAAAAGTACATTTTACACAAAAAGTTGCTCAAGTAAATGTAACCGAGCACTGCCCACCTGTGCCCAAATAAATAGGGCCCATACCCCCACCCTCTCCGCCCTCATACCCCCCTCCCCTGTCAGAGAAGCACCAGCTCTGCCCTGTCACCTCCGGCCTGAGTGTATTAATGGACTCCGAGCTCCATTGATTGCTAATGCCTCTGCGCCGGGACAGGGGGGATAAATATTTGGCGGTGCTCCTCTTCGGGCTTATTGTAATCAGCTGCGGTATCGATCGGGGCGCCTCGACTTGCAGGGCAGGGCATCTGTTTTAAATACACTGCCGCGCTAAATGGGACAGGCTGTGCTTTGTGCAGGATAAATTGAAATGTCTTCTGTTACTTGGAGATTTGGGGAATGCTGTTTTTTCCCTCCACCGTTAAATTCGGGTGTGCTTTGTGGCTATGACTACCGTGGTATAACGTTGTGTCCTCATCAAAAACATGTCAAAAGCCTAGGTCACTCATGCTCCCACAGGACAATTCTCTGTAAATATACAAAAGCATGAAGAGGGAGTGACTTAAATTGACAAACTAGGATGAATGGAAGAATTAAAACACCACTAAAAACACCACCACGTAAACAGAACTACAACTTCCAAAACCAAGTCTCCAGTAGAGCCAAAATCCAGCACTTAAAGAAGACAAATTGGTCATGTTTACTTTATGTTTTTTTCAATTCCGAATGGATTGTTCTGAATTAAATAGTTTTGAATTAAAATATTCTCCTTCTCTCCTTCGTTTATGGGGAAATAATAATTCTGAATGGAGGTTTCCATGGAAAACACATTAAATTGTCGTTATTTACTTCAGTGTCTTGGGGTGGGGAAGGGTGCTGATTGGACAGCGACACAAACATATTTCCGTCCTTGGGAAGAAAACCCACACTTCAGCTGCTACCGACTTTTCTGTCATCTCGGTTTGTTGTTACGCCGCGGACACAAACACGAAACAAACTTTTTCCGCAGTCGTTCGGATGATAATGAAGCAGCAGCTGGACAATTCTGTCTGTGTCAGGAGGGCTAAACCAGGACTAGACCAGGACTAAACAGGACTAGAACAGGACTAAACTAAGTCCGTTTCAGGACTAAACGAGGACGAAACAAGCACTAAACAAAGTCTGCATCATAAGAATAGAACTAAACCAAGTCTATATCAGGAGGACTAAACCAGGACTGGAACTGGACTAGGCTAAGACTAAACTAAGTTTGTATCAAGACTAAACCAGGACTAGAATGGGACTAAACTAAGACTACAACAGGACTAAACCGGGACTAGAACAGGACTAAACTAAGTCTAGAACAAGACTAAACCATGGACTGCAACAGGACTAAACCAGGACTAAACTAAGACTAAACCAAGTCTGTATCAGGAGGACTAAACCAGGACTAGAACAGAATTAAACCGGGACTAGAACAGGTCTAAACCAGGACTAGAACAAGACTAAACTAAGACTAAACCTAGTCTGTATCAGGAGGACTAAACCAGGACTAAAACAGGACTAAACTAAGTTTGTATCAAGACTAAACCAGGACTAGAATGGGACTAAACTAAGACTAAACCAAGTCTGTATCAAGACTAAACCAAGACTAGAACAAGACTAAACCACAGACTACAACAGGACTAAACCGGGACTAGAACAGGACTAAACTAAGTCTAGAACAAGACTAAACCATGGACTGCAACAGGACTAAACCAGGACTAAACTAAGACTAAACCAAGTCTGTATCAGGAGGACTAAACCAGGACTAGAACAAGACTAAACTAAGACTAAACCTAGTCTGTATCAGGAGGACTAAACCAGGACTAAAACAGGACTAAACTAAGACTAAACCAAGTCTGTATCAGGAGGACTAAACCAGGACTAAAACAGGACTAAACTAAGACTAAACCAAGTCTGTATCAGGAGGACTAAACCAGGACTAGAACAGGACTAAACTAAGACTAAACCTAGTCTGTATCAGGAGGACTAAACCAGGACTAGAACAGGACTAAACGTGGACCAAACATCATTACTGAACTAAAATAGGAACAAACAGAACTAAATTAGGACCGGTCCAAACCAGATCTAAACCCGTCTCAAACAAGACTCAGCGTTCCACAGACCTTGACATATAAAAATGCTGTATGTACACAGGCGTGCGCGGACACAATGCTAGCTGACAGATGTAATATAGCATGCGGCGTGCGGTGTGCCTGGTCTCCGGGTGGTCCCTGTCAGCCTTGTGCTCACATGTGTATCTGTACATGTCCGTGGGATGATGGATGAGGAGGACTTGGCGCGTTATCGATTTCCCCTCACATTGTGTCTGAGAGCGGGCGGCGCGGGGATCACGGCGGGGCATCTGGTGCATTCTAACTCGACCCGCCTCCTCGCACGCACGCGCACTTCAGCCGTCAGCGCCGTCTCGCGCCGCTGCGGCTCAAAGTCCTTGGTAAAGATTTTTGTATTGTTGTAGACTGTGCCTGGGAACAATGAGCGGCGACTGCGTAACCAAAAAAAAAACTCAAAGTGAAATCAAAATCTGTACTTAATGATCTGGAAGACTTTAATTTGAGGTGGAAAATAAACCACATACTCAAATCCTTAACCAGATTCAACACTAAGTAGAAGTACACATTTAAAATATTCATATAAAATTACAATTTGCATGAAAATTCGGTCTGTAAGAATCTGCCGACTTTGTGTCTCTATAAAGACGTCAGTGCTTTGTCCCGAATGTTTCACAATATGACGTTAAACTTATTTATCTTGCGTTTAGTCAATTATGGGTCTTGTGTTGCTAAGAACAAATAAATAAATAATTGTTCTTCTCATAATGCGGAAAATTTCAATCCAATCCACTTTTTTATTTCTCGAGCACATTTCACAAACAAACAGTTCCCAAAGTGCTGCACAAATACACAGTAAGAACAACAATAATGATCAAATAAGCGGCCAGATTGAGTCATACTAGTCTTAAAACAATAAAACCAGTAAAATAAACCACAGAATAGCAATAAATAAATAAAAGCAATAAAATAAATTCTAAATAAATAAGACACAGAGGAGCTCACAACTCCTGAGGTGATAAAAGCCAGAGAAGAAAAGTGGGTCTTAAGATGAGACCACAGGGGCTGTTCCGACGTGGCATTCCAGGAAAACCATCCGTCCATCCATTTTCTTCCTTTTATCCGGGGCCGGGTCGCGGGGGCAGCAGTCTAAGCAGGGACTCCCAGACTTCCCTCACCCCAGACACTTCCTCCAGTGTGTCCTGGGTCTTCCCCGGGGCCTCCTTCTGGTGGGACATGCCCAGAACACCTCCTGAGACAGGCGTTCAGGAGGCATCAGAACAGATGCCTGAGGCCTGAGCCACCTCAGCTGCTCCTCTCGATGTGGAGGAGCAGCGACTCTACTCCGAGCTCCTCCCGTGTGACCGAGCTCCTCACCCTATCTCTAAGGGAGCGCCCGGCCACTCTGCGGAGGAAACTCATTTCGGCCGCTTGTATCCGCGATCTCGTTCTTTCGGTCATTACCCAGAGCTCATGACCACAGGCCTCAAGTGGAGGACTTCAAGTATCCAGGCAAAACAATCGGTGTCATTTTTTTAAATTCATAGTCTGTTCGTTTGAGCGCTTCACCTTTGGCTTCTCCTAAACCTCAGCTTGATTGGTCGCCCATCACATATCAGGTCCTATAGGTCCTAGGTCCTTTCAGTGTTCGTACACAGTGGTGACGTAGGCTCGGTTGCTCATTTTGGCAACAGACGTACAGCAGAACCCAGCGGCTTGTCGAGCTCCGCGAAAGGATCATCATCAAAAGATCGCGAATATTTCCTCAACAAGCTGAACTTTGACAGACGGTGTCCGACTGCCAGATCCTCGTGCAATCAGTGAGTAAAACTTTAAAACTTTAGTCCGCCAGAAGAATATTGATTCTGACAACCACACACAGAACAACCAGACATTTTGGTGCTGGAAATGTTTTTATCTCCTTCTTCTTCTGTCCGTGTTCAGTCTGAATGAATCAGAATGAGTGGAGAACGATGACACTCGTGTTGCCAAAATCCACAGTTTTTTTTTTAAGTCCTAAAAGGGTCTATAGATGAAACTCACAAATGACAGTTGGAAAATGAGGATGAAGTATTGTAACTGGTTACCCTGAGGTCCACAATCTAATGCTTAACACACTACTGTACACTCTCCACTCAGTCCTAATACTACAATGTGGAGAAGCATAAGAAACTAAACATTCAAACATGATTATGGATAAACGTGATGAACTAAACACCCTCCGAACCTACATATACTTTACCCAACCATAACTACTACGAGACTGTTTCACACCGCAGCACCGCCGGCCTGTGTTTCCTTTTGTGTTCTGAGTACAATGCTCACACCTCGACCTCCTCGCCAAGCTTTTCTTTTTTTCTTTCTTTCTTTTTTTGTATCGATCTGTGTGCAAAGTGGCGCTGCCTTGTTTAACAGTCAGACTAATGCGCTGGAATTGGCCGTGGCTCCGTGAGATCGGGAGCAGCCGAGCAGACGGAGGGAGCGGTGATCAGGGAACCGTGAAGAGGCTCGGATGACAGGAGCGCCGGGCGTCAACACTGTCAGCAGGTTATAACGCTAAAAGACGCGCGGTGTAACTTTTCTGGTGCGTGATCCGCCACCGTTTGTCACCATAGAGTAATAATAATACGTTTTATTTATGAGGCGCCTTTCTCGACACTCGAGGTCGACTTTACGACAACATAAACACATGAAATACGACTAAAACATACAGTTAAACGCCTACAGTTAAAGTGGGACAGTATTTAATTGGTTTAATGTGTTTAGTATTGCATTAAGTTTTGTATTTTATTCATATTTAGTGTTTATTGACTTTGACTTTAGTGTTTTACAGTGCGGCATTAAACACGTCTCTCCTCAGAGTTCGATCGGACTCAGTAATTACTCAGTTAACGACTTGATTACTTCTCTGAGCAATTGTCTGACACCAAACTTTTACTTCTACTTGAGTAACATATACAACAGTGTAATAGTACTCGGAATAAAAGCTGTGGTTCCTCTTCCCACTGTTAGTAAATCTACAAGTGACAAAAGCTTTATGTTGATTTAGATTGTCTCATTTTGTGACATATTTAATGTTTCTGAAATTACATGTACTTCAAATCTGAAAGTGTTAAATCCATCCAGTTACTCTTACTTTAGTAGTATTTTCTCCAAATTTGCTTAATCCACTACTCTAATATTCTGAATTAAGTTTAGTGTTAGTACTTGAATCATTTCTTGGACCACTACTTTGTACTTCGGCTTGAGTAATATTATTCTGAAATAACTTTAACTTGTACCATCTTACTTGAGTAGGGTGATTGGACGTCCTAATTGACCCGGGACAGTCCCAGTTTTGAGCCCTGTGTCCCCTGTCCCAGCAGATTTATCCAAAACTAGTCATTTGTTCATTTTATTTGTTAGTTTTATGTCTCAGGTGTCCCTATTTTTGACCAATTTGATCCCTGCCGACAGGAAAGAGAGGCAGAAATTGTCATTTGTTTTGGTAAAATACACAAAAGCTGCTTAAAAATGACCAAAACACAAAGAAAATGTGACTAAACTGACATGAATGGGCCGAGTGCAGAACAATTTTCCTTATTTATTCATGTGTTTCACAATTTTATAATTTTTATTTTTTTTTACATAACCTTTATTTAACCAGGAAAGTCCCACTGAGATTACTCATCGCTTTTTCAAGGAAGTCCTGGCACACACACATCACTTTCACACTAGGCAATGTGGGTGAAGTGTCTTGCCTAAAGACACAATCACTGGCGCCCCCCTGTGGCACCTGGAATTCCCATATAAGAAATGTGCTGAATTATTATGAAATTTGAACCCTTTTAACTGAGGAAATTGCAACTGGAGAGCATCATGTCATTGACCCATAAACTAGTGCTTCAAACTGAATTTAAAGCATTCTAAATATTGATGAACACCACTTGTATAACCACATAAAAACACATCACACGGGGTTTTGAACTGAGAAGAGAAAGGCGCAAAACACTCATGTGCAAATGAAACAAAACTCAGCTCCATGGAGGTTTTTGAGAAAGAAACCAAACCATAACTATCAGAAGTGAGCAAATTGTATATTGTCCCTTTAACTACCACTGTACATCACTTCAGTTACATTCTGTCCAGCGACGCTAATTGCGAACTCGTCTCGTCTTCGCTAAACGTTCCCCTTTGTGCTCGCGCGTCGTGTCGAATCCCCGTCCGGTCCGTTGAGCAACAAATTACGGAGGTGCCACTCAACCCCGCTTGCGGCTTTTGTTGTCTCATCAGGTGTGCGTAATCGCCGCTAACAAATTGGACAGCGGCCCATTGTCGCCGCCGCCTCCGAAACGGCCCCAATTACGCCGGACATGATATCGCTCATGACAGAACAAGATTGCGGCGACGTAACCGGCGAGTTTAGCGTCCCCGGGGGCTAACGCGACCTTGGAATTCAAATATCCGCACCTGAATTTTTTATACGTCTCGATATTATTAGCGTATTTTTTCCCCCCTGACGCCGTGAGAGATTTGAGTGACGTTTTAATTTCGTTTGACACGCGCCCGCCCAAGCCCGTAGCGTCGCCGTTTCTGCCGAGTTAGCGTTCATGCTAATGTTATGGCGCCAATTAGCTTAATCGTTAGAAAATGCAGAGTAGCAGAAGTTAGCGCGCGGTGCTCAAGGTCCGAGGTGTGTGTCATGTTTAATTTGAGAGGAAGATTGATGAGGAAGTTCACTAGGCGTATTTTTCATTTCAAGGTTTCGACAAACTTCATTATTCAGTACAGTAGAAAGTGCGGACATTGGACATAAGCTAAAAATGCTAAACAAATTATTAGTTTGGAGCATTGCGGTGTCTACGGTGGCCTGAATTATTGCACATTAAAGGCGTTGTACCTCAGGATTGGCTCTGTAGTGGGCGGACCTCATCTCCCAGTTCACTGTTTGTCTTATACCTGAAGACCTGAAAGCAAAGAAAACAATGATGTTGTACAATTTCTCCTGATCCTGGCAAAAAAAATGTCAAAATATGTTGGTAATGTTGTTTCTTCTGTCCAAATGTGGAAGAATTTAGATTTCAGAGGGGTTAAGATATTGTCTTAGTGGTAAACTGTGTTGGGAAAGTTCATTTTCTACATGAATCAGTTTGAAGTTCAGTTTTCAAATTTCAAAATTAACTACTTCGCTCATAATTCGTTCTAGTTCTAAAAAATAATAAAATAATAATAAAATGTATTTATAGTGCACTTTTCATTACATAGAATCTCAGAGTGCTACAATAAAAGAAGAACTTTAAAAACAATACTAGCTGCTAAATACTAAAAGCATCAACAGTGACCTTTTCTAAATAAAAAAAGTCTTTAGATTTGCTTTAAAAGAGTCCAGGACCTGAAGGAACACGCTACCCGAAGATCTGAGGACCTGAAGGAGCACGTTACCCGAAGATCTGAGGACCTGAAGGAACACGCTACCCGAAGATCTGAGGACCTGAAGGAGCACGTTACCCGAAGATCTGAGGACCTGAAGGAGCACGTTACCCGAAGATCTGAGGACCTGAAGGAGCATGCTACCCAAAGATCTGAGGACCTGAAGGAGCACGTTACTCGAAGATCTGAGGACCTGAATGAGCAACTTACCCAAAGATCTGAGGACCTGAAGGATCACGGTACCCGAAGATCTGAGGACCTGAAGGAGCACGTTACCCGAAGATCTGAGGACCTGAAGGAGCACGTTACCCGAAGATCTGAGGACCTGAAGGAACACGCTACCCGAAGATCTGAGGACCTGAAGGAGCACGTTACCCGAAGATCTGAGGACCTGAAGGAGCACGTTACCCGAAGATCTGAGGACCTGAAGGAGCACGTTACCCAAAGATCTGAGGACCTGAAGGAGCACGTTACCCGAAGATCTGAGGACCTGAAGGAGCACGTTACCCGAAGATCTGAGGACCTGAAGGAACACGCTACCCGAAGATCTGAGGACCTGAAGGAGCACGTTACCCGAAGATCTGAGGACCTGAAGGAGCACGTTACCCGAAGATCTGAGGACCTGAAGGAGCATGCTACCCAAAGATCTGAGGACCTGAAGGAGCACATTACCCAAAGATCTGAGGACCTGAAGGAGCACGTTACCCGAAGATCTGAGGACCTGAAGGAGCACGTTACCCGAAGATCTGAGGACCTGAAGGAGCACGTTACCCAAAGATCTGAGGACCTGAAGGAGCACGTTACCCGAAGATCTGAGGACCTGAAGGAGCACGTTACCCAAAGATCTGAGGACCTGAAGGCGCATGTTGCTTGAAGATCTGAGGACCTGAAGGAGCACGTTACCCGAAGATCTGTGGACCTGAAGGAGCACGTTACCCAAAGATCTGAGGACCTGAAGGAGCACGTTACCTGAAGATCTGAGGACCTGAAGGAGCGTGCTACCCAAAGATCTGAGGACCTGAAGGAGCACGTTACCCAAAGATCTGAGGACCTGAAGGAGCACGTTACCTGAAGATCTGAGGACCTGAAGGAGCACGTTACACAAAGATCTGAGGACCTGAAGGAGCACGTTACCCGAAGATCTGTGGACCTGAAGGAGCACGTTACCCAAAGATCTGAGGACCTGAAGGAGCACGTTACCTGAAGATCTGAGGACCTGAAGGAGCGTGCTACCCAAAGATCTGAGGACCTGAAGGCGCATGTTGCTTGAAGATCTGAGGACCTGAAGGAGCACTCTACCTGAAGATCTGAGGACCTGAAAGAGCACGCCACCTGAAGATCTGAGGACCTGAAGGAGCATGTTGCTTGAAGATCTGAGGACCTGAAGGAGCACGTTACCCACAGATCTGAGGACCTGAAGGAGCACGTTACCCAAAGATCTGAGGACCTGAAGGAGCACGTTACCTGAAGATCTGAGGACCTGAAGGAGCACGTTACCCAAAGATCTGAGGACCTGAAGGAGCACATTACCCGAAGATCTGAGGACCTGAAGGAGCATGCTACCTGAAGATCTGAGGGTGCGGTTGGAAGATTGTAGAGTGATCAGATCTTGCAAATACAGTGGTGCCTGTGTGACGCATTTATGGGTCAGCAGGAGGAGGAATGATCTAGTTTATTATGCTTTTTTTGTCTCAATACTTTGCTGCAAGCGATGATTATTCAATATCATTGCCAAAGTCCATATAGAACCACACACAGCGATTATTTTATCAGTTTTAACAATGAAAGTACGAGTTAGATTTCATCTTCAGATCAAATTTGCGGTTGAGAGACGACAACAGAGTTAATACTGTCTCGGATAGAGGATCTGTCTTGACTGCGTTTTCATGAACCTTGAAGAACTCGCCGGGTCCTTCAGTTCAATGTGTCGTTTTAAGTTTGCTGTTGATGTGACTGAAATGAGGATTTTCTTTTTTGTGTTGTCTTGTTTCGATGCGACGCTGGTGGCTTGTGTTGTTGCCAGATTCAATGTCTTTTCTGCTAAATATTAAGGTCTCTTTATGGTGTGTTTAGTCGGGTTTTCGCCTGGAACACTAAAGAAATCCGGCACCTTCTTAAACAAAGTTAAATAGAAGCTCACGCCGTTCACAGACACCGGGATGAACGTTCACAGTTCGTTCATCAGGCAGAAATGCAGCGCGATCAGTTCACGTCCGCCCAAAATATGATCACATTCAGGTACAACACTGATGGTAAATACAATCTTTTTTTTTTAATGGGAAATGCTCTGGACTGTCTGAAAATTAAAAGAGTTGTGGCATAATATTCATTCCACTTTGTTGTAGCTGCTGCATTTGATATAATTTATTTCATAGGACTATTAATGCTGTGAAATGTTGTTATGCTGTGTTATTGTTTTGTTGTTTTTTTGGTATAAATTAAAAAATGCTGAATAAACATCATAATAATTTTTTTAAAGCGCTATACCTGATTTTTACCTTCTTAAAAAGAGAACTGGTTCATTTTGCAGTGGTCCAAAGTTATTAGAGGAATAACTTTGGACCACTGCAAAATGAACCAGTTCTCTTTGTGCCCTTATGCAAGACACTTCCCCCACACTGTCCTGCATGAATATGTGTGGCCATAACGACTCCAACAGTGTCGTACCATCGCCAAGTGTGGAGTGAATGAATAATACACTGCGGTGAAGCGTCTTTGAGTGTCCAAAAAAGTGCTAAATCTGATGTATTACTGTTATTATTACTGGCACCACCTGCTCGCCTCGGTGGAGATGGATCGTTTTATTGCCAGATTGC
>CM060675.1:22604565-22712065 GCA_030686955.1 Odontamblyopus rebecca
AGATATTTTAATGCCATAGTGCGGAACATTCAAACGTACTAAACGCAGAGTGTCTTTAAAGGCCCCGTGTTGCATTTTCTCATCTATGTTATGTTTCCTCTTCAAAATCAGACCTGGAGTTGTGTTTTGTTTCATTCACACAAAAAGTTCTTCTCTCAAAACACTCTGTTCCACCTCGTGATGTCATGTGGTAATACAGGAAGTGCTCTACTGTGTTTTTAAACTCCAAACACCTTCACTAAAATCATTTGGATGATTTCAGAGCTGGACTTTTCGATCTCTACAGAACTAAATGTAAAAGGTAACTGTTGAAACTCTTGAAAACTACAACTTCATGACATCACAAGGTGGAACGGAGCATTTTGAGCTTTGGAGATGCAGACAGACTAATAATAAAGAGTTACTCAAACATGTGAATGAAACAAAACAGGTTTGTTTTAGAGTCAGTTCTGTCTAACACAGGACCTTTAAGTTAGAAAAATATGATTTAGTGAAGTTTTTCCAGATACTAAAAGCATCAATTTCTAAAACTTTAGTCAACCTTCAAATCCCTGTTGTGACGAGGCATTAAAACTATTTTGGCTGAACTTTAATTCTTTTTTTCTTTTTTTTTGTACCATAACACAATTTTCCTACGCCTTCATCCGAAACAAATAGAGTCACATCACTTCCAATCAGTGTGGAGTGTTGGGGGAGCGGGGCTGCGTTCATCAGGCCGGGTCGCGCTTCGCCCCAGACTCCCCATGCAAATCGACCTCAGCACAGCCCTTTATTACAGCGCCGGGACTCACTGCGGACAACACACAGTACAGGCAATGACAGCGTCTCTTATTCAGCTGTTTACATTGACTAAAACACTCTAAAGGGCCTATTTTACACAGATTTGATTCTTGTGAGGTTTAAGCCATGTTATCGTGCTGTTACCTCACCAGAAACACGCTGGAGTTGTGTTTTGTTTCATTCACATGTTTGAGTTGAGAGATATTCATCTGTTTACATCTCCAAATCTCAAAATGCTCCATTCTACCTTGTGATTTTGAAGTTTTAACAGCTGCTTTTTACCTTTAGTCCAGTAGAGATGGACAATTCCAAAACCGAAATCACCCAAATTATTCTAGTGAAGGTGTATGAAGTTTTAAAAAACACAGTGGAGCACTTCCTGTATTGCCACATGACATCACAAGGTGGAACAGAGTGTCTTCCATTTGAGAGAAGCCTAAATATAGTGTGTGGTAGAGGACCCCAAAACAGAGACAAAGGCGGTAGGTCGGTGTTAAACAGGTTTATTCCAGGGACTGCAGGATGTGGTGATGGGAACTGGAGACACAGGAAGACACTGGGGGAAGACTCAGGGGCTGTGGACAGACGACGATGGAGACAAGCAGCTGACACAGTGTAAATGAGGAACAGACGAGGAATGAAGTGACAAACTCACAGGGAGAGGGCTGTAGTGGGGCTGAGTGGTGATGAGCTGCAGGTGATGAGCTGCAGATGAACCACACTGCGGCATTAGCCACGCCCCTGGAGAGGTGCAGACACATAACACCAAACCCTAAGTGGTGTTAAACACGTGTGAATGAATCAAAACACAACTCCAGGTCTGTTTTACCCCTTTTCCACCACAACGAACCAAGTGCTGGTTCGGTGCTGGTGCTTCCTCCGATTTTATCCATGAGTTTGTTTTTCCACCAGCCGAGAGCTGGAGAAGGGCTACGTCGCTACATCCCTGCACACACTACCGTTGTCCTAGCAACCCAACAGCTGCCAGCCAGCAAATCTGATGTCAAACTAATCACTACATTGGTATTTTTGGGGATGCTAATCATCCAAAGGACAAAATACAGACAGTATGGTTACAGACAGTTCAGTTTTTTTAAAATGTTGTGCAAAACGCAAATGGACACATAAAATTTACCAAAAATGTACAGAAATATTACTTATCTTGTATGAAAAATTACATCGCAAGTTTATTTATTTATTTTTAAGAGCCTTTTTATTTTATTTTATTTTATTACAGGCAACTCAATATTCAAATTTTCTTTTCTTATTTTTTCCAAAGCCATTTCAAAATACCAAATCACCATAACCGTACAGCACCTTTAACAACTTCCCGACGACCTTATTTGACTATGCTAATGCTAATGCTAATGGCGTGATATTTATAGCCGCGCGTCTGTTCTCGCTGCAGTACAAACAGCCGCAGGCGCCGTACGGACTCCCACCCCGCCGACACTGACCGCGTGGGTTTTCTTCGCTCAGCATCGTCTGCACATATTAGCGTAAAAATAGCTAAATAAAGCGACGCAGATGAAAGCGAATGTGGCATCACCGAGCACTAGCGTCTTCCATTTAACACCAGATCGAACCAGGCCAAATTACAGGCCAGATCTGTGGAGAGGCGACAGATCTGGAATTCTACATTCAGAGTGCCTGTTTTTTAAGATATTTTTGCGCAATGTAAAGTAGAGCTGTTTAATGCCACACTATGGAACATTCCAATGACGTATCCATAGAAACAAGCAGACGACCTCCCTCCAACCAAAAAGTTACACAAAGCACCTTTTTGGTTCACAAGCTGTCTGTCTATATTAGTATTATGGCTTATGTATCTTTTTTTGATATCGGGTTTGCCACCTGCTTGTTTCTTTGGAGATGATTTTGCTTTGCCTGGAATGTTCCACAGTGCGACATTAAACAGCTCTACTTTACATTTATTCAATTACAGGTGGTTTTATAGCTCAGAAATACCAAGAAAAAACGGTATTCTGACTGTGAGCGGCGTCGCCTCTCCGCAGATCTGACCTGTAACTTGGCCTGGTTTGGTCTGCATGAAGCTAAAAAGGTTTAAAGCCACACTGTGAAATATTTCTGCATGGTTACAGGTCAGATCTGTGGAGTGGCGACCCCGTTCACGTAAGAATGTACCAATAAGAACACCAGGAGTATAGATAAGTGAAATACTAAGTAGCCACATCTCCATGGAGACAAACAGGTGATGCATCGCCGACTAAAAAGTTACATGGTACAGCTTTAATTGACTTTCTTCGTCATTGCACCATCGCTCCTGTAGGATGGAATACAATTATAATTTAGTTTTAGAAGATTTTTTTTTTGTTTAATACCAGACTTCAGCGTCATTTTGCAGATCTACTGACCTGGTTGCTATCTCTGTAATTACTTGGCCTATCTCAATGAAACAAAAAAGTTCCGTTCCTTCAATGTGAGATCGCTGTTAGTTAAAGAGATTTTAAGCCGCAACATCCATAAGGTTTTTAATCAAATCCCCAAAGAAAGATAAGAGAATAATGTAGTAAATATGTTGTTAAAGTTTAAAGAAGTTACATTTTCGGAGTTTTCTACCGTGTTCTAATGTCATTCCTTTGTCAAAAAAACACGCCTGAAGAGGTATTAGATGTCAAATATGCATGTCTGAGCAATCTAGTGATCTCTCCTAATTCGAACGCTGCTTGTGGTTAACAGTATGATTGTGGTCAAGGCTCCACCCACATGCTCCCTCACGGCAATTCTCCATAATAAATATACAAAAACACACCTGAAGAGGTTGTAGATGCCATTTATGCATGTTTGAGCAATCTAGTGATCTCTCCCTATTCTAAAAATGGTTGTTTTATATATAAAGTTTTACATGGGCTTGCTCCTCCTCCGCTACAGGATTTTATTAAAACAAAGACTGTCTGTGGGATGGGAACTAGGGCCACGGCCCGGGGGAACTGTGAGGTCCACACAGACGCACCACGTTTGGACAAACTGCTCTCAGTCAGAGGCACCGAGTTCTGGAACTCTCCCAGTGTCAATAAGAGAGACTCCAACACTGGCCACTTTCACATCACACTTGAAACAGTGGCTAAAGGAAAACCAGACTTGTGGACACTTCTAAGTTTTAACATTTTAATGTTGTAATGTTGTAATGTTGCTGTTACTGTCGCCTGTCATTGTTTTTGCTGTGATGTCACCTGTCGGGACTACAGATGGAAATGAGCATTTTTGCTATAATCTGGCGTATTTACACTGCAATGTTGCAGATGTTCATTAATATGCACTGTCCCTATCAAATAAAGAATAAATAAATACAAATATTCGAACCCTGCTCACAGTGAGCAGTATGATTCTGTTCATGTCCAGTCGACAGTTTTCCATCATAAATATAGAAAAACATGATGCAAAACTGTACACGGCAACGTGGGAAACCTGACGCGATGTTGAGATAGTGCTCTGAAAGGGGAGTTACTCAGCGCAGAGAGCAAGAGGAGGTTCAAAGTTGTTTTTTGAAGGGTTTTTTCCCACATTTATTTATCAGATCAAGTTATTTGGGCCAAGCAGTATACAAAAAAAGACACTTTTTAATTTATTTTTATATATATATATATATAGATCTCACCTTTCAACCCCAGTGTAAAAACAACAAAAACTAGCATAGCAATCTAAATATTATGTGTTAGCAGTTAATAGCCCATAGACGTGTAAAATGCCCTCTTTAATAATGTCAGTTTTCAGTTTGGATCTCTCTTTCGAAAACCGCTAATCTCCCGTTGAGCTGTATTGACCCGCGTTTTATAACATCATCAAAGCCGTCCACGGTTTCTCGACAGTGTCCCTTGTCAAAGATCCGATTTCTTCTCCATTTTCCACACACTAACAGCTGACAAAATACCAATACGATCCCGTTTAGCGTCCTAAAAAGCATGCTCGGTATCGACGCGGGCGAATCGATGGCGCTGCTCGGCTCACATCGGGCGGAGTGCGGGGAAGGCTCCCGGCCGCGTCGATTCTCCAATATCTCACAAAGGACGCATTCAAATATTGTCGGTTGTCAACAAGTGAGGCGTGGATCTGTGCGCTAATCGCCAAGATGCCTGGAGATGGGTGTGCCGTCACGAGATAGTGAGGGCAGCTGTGGAAGAGGAGTTTGGGAGTTAAATTCCTGAATCTGAGCTAATGAAATGTGTTGACCTTCTAGAGTAATATATGAGCTGTTATTGTCCAGCTATCATTAAACTGACTCGACTGAGCTTTTAGGCATGTTATCATGTTGTTACTTCATCAAAAACATGTCTGGACTTAAGAATTCAGCCTAAACCTGCAGGGTTTGCGTTTCAAAAAGAAATCTTTAAAGGTGCACAGTGGAACTTCGTCGTTGGGGTGTCTGTAACCGGCTCGTCTCCATGGCGATGTCTGTGTGTTTAGAGTGTTTGGATATTTCAGTTAGAGGTGTCTTTATTGCTTCTTTCTTGCTCATTTCCTCCAGTGACCGGGGTTGCCTCTCCACATATGACCGGTAACATGGCCTAGAGGCGTCGCTTGCGTGTATCCATGGAAACAGATGTATAATGCCATACTGTGGGACATTTCATGCAAAACACACTATCTATCTTTCGATCTATATAGTATCTAGTATCTATATCTAGTATCTATATAGTATCTATTATCTTTATCTATCTTGTATCTATCTATCTATCTTTCTATCTAGTATATATGTATCTCTCTGTCTATATCAGTATAGTATCTATTATCTTTATCCATCTAGTATCTATCTCTCTTTCTATCTAGTATCTATATCTACCTAGTACCTATGTCTATCTAGTATCTATTATCTTTTTAGTATCTATTATCTTTATCCATCTAGTATCTATCTCTCTTTCTATCTCTATCTGTCTAGTATATATCTCGTATCTATACCTATCTATCTAGCATCTATATCTATCTGTCTATGTGCCTCTATCTCAGTATACAGACACATTATGAAACATTTTTCTACCTCAGTTAGAACTAGATCTGTACAACAATGAACAGCTCCTCCATGAGCGCACACAGACACAGACACAGACTCAGACACTGAAGGCCAAAATTATTGCCCAAGGACACAATGATCAGCTCAGTCGGTAATATGATGTGCCACGTAACTTAGTGCTTGAATGTGTACCCTTAATTTTATGTTTGTTTTTCTCATATTTTAAAAATCAATAACAGATGTATTTATTTTTTCCTGCAGATGCCGATAAAATGGATGGCCCTGGAATGCATCCACTACAGGAAATTCACCCACCAGAGCGACGTTTGGAGCTACGGTGAGGGACTGTTTTCATCAGCCATGTTCATATCCTGTTCATATTCACATTCCTTTTATATATGATCGTGTTTCTGTTCTGTAGGAGTGACCATTTGGGAGCTGATGACGTTTGGAGGAAAACCTTACGACGGCATTCCCACCAGAGAGATCCCGGACATCCTGGAGAAGGGCGAGAGGCTGCCCCAACCGCCCATCTGCACCATCGACGTCTACATGGTCATGGTCAAATGTGAGTACTGCACTATCCTGCTTTTATATTTTAACTCGTCCAAGTCTCTGCTCCGATATTAATGGGAACGGGATTTTTTTTAACCCTACATCTATAATCGGGAGTCTGATTTTTAGAATAATCCCAAGTGAAAACAGTGGGCCGGGATAGGGTTTGGGTGAAAACTGGAATTCTCTGAGCATTCAAGAAGACGATATTTGCCCGGGATCCAGAATAAACACTCTCCAACACTTAACCAAGATTTGAGTCCGTGTGGAATCTTCCCGAGTTCAGATGGGTGTGATTGACAGATGGATTAGCCAATCAGGGACACAAATGGTCTGTCTATGTCAAAACAAATATTTCTGCTTGGGAGGAAAATAGAAAGAAAAAATATCACAGGGGACTGAAAATATGGTGTTTTTCTCCAGAATAAATGGGCAAAGCACTAAATTCTGTTCATATGAAGTGAGAGAAATTACGCTTTTTTCAAAATTATGAGTGACGAATGGGCTCCTTTGTTTGACGTGCATCACTGAAATAAACAAATCTGTTTAGAAGGTCATTTCTGAGCCTGACTGATATAATATAGGATGAAAAATACAGAGATATCAGTCTGGATTTGCCACACAAGGACAATACAGGATTTTTCAAACATGCATGGTTCAACTGGTATAAATGTTAAGTACTTAAAACGTAAGTTTGCTAAGTTAAAAGGAAAGTTCAGAATTTTGGACATAGGGCCTTATTTTCTTATGAGTGTTGGAGACGTGTGGAGACACTTTTTGAAATCTTCCATCCAGTCCTTTTATTTGGAGAGGTGCTGGGCTAGTGCAGGTCAATGGCCATAGACGTCCTGCCACTAAAAACAGTCTGACCCACTCCACAGACCTGAGGAAAACTATTAGAACTCCAGACTGTCCCTGGACAGTCTGGAGTTCAGTCTGTGTCCATAGAATCATTTTAGAAGAAAAACCAACCGTTGCATTTGAAGGATTTCTGTCTGAGCAGCAGTGAGTTGTACTTCCTGATAGAAGCTTGCCAGCGGTGGACTGATATATGAGAAAATAGTCCCTCAACGTGTGACGATTCATGTGATGCAAGGTCAGTTTTAGGTTATTATTATTCTATTATTACATTACAAACATTATTCTATTAACACAGACATTTACATGGACAGTCTGGAGTTCTAATAGTTTTGCCTCGGGTGCTCTGTGGAGTGGGTCAGACTGTTTTTAGTGGCAGGACAACTGTGGCCATTGACCTGCACTAGCCTAGCACCAGCAACCTCTACAAATACAAGGACTGGATGGAATAGTTAAAGTGTCTCCACACCTCTCCAACACTCTGGCTCACAAGGAAATGAGGCCCTATGTCCAAAATTCCAAACGGTCCCTTCAAAAACGAGGAAAACAGCATTATAATATGGCCAGAATCTCATAAATGTTGATCCCATGGGCAGGGGTAGGGGGTGAGTGAAAATGGAAATATTCTGTCAGTGCTCTGGGTAGTTCAGAGATATTGAAGTTTGAAATATACAGTACAGGAACAAGAATATATGAAAAACTCAATTTCTACAGAACTATAGGCACTAGTCTGTCTGTTAAGATGTTACTCAAATTACACTTTAATCTGAGTTTTATTTTAACTAAGGATGTCGATGTTAAAGCATTACCACATGCAATTAATCACAAAAAAGTATCACACTAATGTTTATTTTAACGCAGATTAATCACACAATTTATTTTGAAGACACATGCTCCACTATGGAAAGTGCGGATGGTGACCTGAAAGGCGGCGCAGGTTATTAGGTCAGTGATCAGGTCTGTCCATACACGACTTTCGATCAAACTCAGGTGGTTTGCAGATGTTGCAGCGATGAACTCTCTTTCCACAGAAGCACAACAAGTTTAAAATATACCGTCTTAAAGCAAAACACGTGTTCAGCGCTAGCAAAGGACACTACTTGTACATCAACAAGCCGAGCACAACAAACAACGTTGGCGGAGCTGCACCCACGGCAATTTTGTCAAAATATTTGTGTCTTTTTTGAAGAATAACTGCAATTAATCAAAATTAATGATAAGATAAGATAAACTTTATTGTCCCCAAGGGGAAATTTGTTTTGGGCACTGCTTGACACAACAGTCAGAAGATCCATGTGTGCACTGCAACCAAAAAGTGTCCAAAATATTGCACTAACCCTATTGCACAAATAATTATTGCACTAGCTCTATTGCACAAAGATTTTTGCCATTATTACACCATTAAATAAAGTGACTATGTGCACCTTTGTTGTGCAGATTTGTTCAACAGTGCAACAGAAGTGGTACAAATGAAAGTGTAAATCTGTCTTAAACTCAGGCACTCGATGGCGTCGCCTGATGGAGGATTTCATATTGACCATGCAGCAGGTGAGAGGAGTTTCCCACAATCCCTCTGGCCTGAACAAGCACAGAATTTAGAAAAATGTCCTGCAAAGAAGGAAACTATTTCCTACCAATCACCTTCATGGCCGTATCTACCAGTTTTCTATGTTTAGTTTTGCACTGGACCAAAATGTACCGTATCAGACTCTCCAAAACAGCATTATAAAAACAGGTCATAATCAAAATTCTAAAGTGCGATTAATCTGATTTAAAAAATGAACCATTTGACAGCACTAATTTTAACACAATTAAGACAACTATGCACAGCAGCAGTTAGTTATTAGGGTGGGAAAAGTAAAGGACCATTTTTGTTTGCACATTTTTCATTCTCCTGCTTTTCTTGAAGGGGAAACAATGCTGAACTTTCCCCAAAATAAAGGTCCTTTTACCTCTTCTGGTTTAGTTATGGAGGTGTTTTTGACCTTTAGAAAGAAATATTTGCTCTCTCAAAAAAGCTTTTCACCCTAAACAGGACCATGAATCTTCGTATTGATCACAGGCTCCTGAAAATGTGCTGTTTAAATCCATTTTTTCCATTTCTTTGTTGTCAGTGTTTGCTTATATGTGCCAGCGTGAACTTCCCGCCGTAGACGTACATGTAGAACACCGCCGACGTGATCTCACCGCGAAGCGTCGGGTCTCCCAGATTCCAAGACACAGCTTTGCCTTAATGTCTTTTTCTAAGCAGTTCATTTTTTACAATCACGCGCGACAAAACCTCACTCCCGTCTGATTCACAAACATCTTTTTATTCAAATCCGTCGGCGCGCGTGTGAAATGAAAAGACGCTCCGGCACAGTTGTTCGGTCGCCTTTGATGGGAGCGCGGGCCCTATCCCCTTTTATTGTTTGTGAATCATGTTTGTACACCTCCGCCAGAGAGCCCGGGGTGCCACGCACTCAGCACAGTTTAATCAAATACTCCTCTTTTAATATTCATCCGCCAAAGACTCTTATTGCAGCTGCCAGGCCTGGGTTGGAGAGGGGGAGTTGAAATGCAATGTACGAGATGCTTCATAAAATCCACGGATACATTTTAGATCCCGGCTCCGCTTTGTGATCCTGACCCTTGGACATCACGAGTTACTAAAGTTCTTTGCTTCCAAAGGGCCCATTTTATGCTATTTTCTGATCTGTTATAATGTTTTCTCAGCAAACACATGTGTGGAGTTGTGTTTTCGTTCATTCATTCACACGTTTAGCGCACAAATCCTGCATGTTTAGCTCTAGAAAGTGCTCCACTGTGTTTTTAAACTCCACACACCTTCACTAAAGTCATGTGGATGATCTCAGCCAATCTCTGCACTGCAAATTTCTCTGATCTGGCCAAGATTTTCAAACTTGTATCAGGTTATTTATCTTGTTTTTCACATTTATCATCTACTTACTAGTTCTGAGAAATGCTTACGTCTAGTCTGGAGATAGTTTATTTTAAGAGAACTTGTCAAGTAAAATGATCTTGCTGCATGGACAGATACTTTCACTACTTTTTTCTGAGAGATTTACCTGTTTATATCTTACATTTTGGCCAAGCTTTTCTTGCATTGTGCTGAACTAAATGTAAAAGGAGCTGTGAAACTACTGCGACACAACATTACAACAGTGGGACAGAGAATTTTGAGTTTTGGAGATGCAGACAGACTGTGTGAATGAAACAAAACACAACTCCAGGGCTGTTTTCAGGAGGTAACAGTATTTCTAACAAGGTCACAAGAGTCCATTTTGTGTAATATAGGACCTCTTACACTATGGCCCCATTGGTTTATATAGAAAATCATAGTTTACATTTGTACACAAACCTTCTGTCCAGTTACCACGAAAGCTAAGCAGGGCTTGAATGGAAGACCACTGAGAATACCATATTTGGCAAGACACTTCACCCACATTGCCTCGTACTGATACTTAGCAGCTGATATCATCAACATTTCCTTGTGGCGTGATGTTAACTGGAAGCACTGCTCTGTCTGAAGCTCTAGACTTTAATCTGAGCTTTAATTTAACGCAATCTGACCAGAAAGAGCTGATTTACTCGGAACAACAACAGATGATTTGTGCTGTTAAACAAGTTTCTTACACATTAAAGTCATAAGCATCAGTTTTTTCAGTGAGTCATTCTTACCTTTTTTGTTGAAAATTGAACTGATTAAGGTTCTAGTTTGATCCTCAGGTCGCCCTGGCCTTTCTGTGTGGAGTTTTCTTTGGGCAATACAGTTTCTCCCATCAACCCAAAAACATGCACCATAAGTAAAAATCCTCCAGCTGAGGTAGTCCTGCCCAAGCCAAGCAGTAAGATCATGCAGACGGGGCCCCGGGCGCCCATGTGCTGCCCACTGCTCCTAAAACCATGGGTGAAATGCAGAGGGTGGAGAGAGTAGTACTACAAAACCAAACAAAAAAAGGATCATAAACCACTGCATTTATCACAGGCTCCTGAAAATGTGCAGTTTAAATCAATTTAGTATCTTTCTTTGTTTTTGTTTTTTGTTTTTTATTTATTGCTCACGCTGTTATTTTGTTGTCACCAACTTAAATTAAACACCAACAAAAACAATTAACATAAATACATATTCTCACCATTATTTGCCTCGTCTTTGCTGCTTGAACAAAAGGATCAGGAAGAAAATTAATCTTATTCCTATTTTTTTTTTACTTTTTTTGCAACTTTTTGCTCATGCGGACACGTAGAACACCTCCAGCGTGAAATCAATGTAAAGCATGTAATTAAAGCAGTCACCTCATTGGACTCGACAAAATGATCGATTTGTAATGTATAAATCTAAATGTATTATTGTTATGTGGTTTCCTGGAATGTTCCACAGTAGGGCATTAAACATATTTTTCCCTTGCATTTGTTCAATTACAGGTGTTTTATAGCTTTAAAAACATGAATTCTTAGCATGTGCAGGCTTGCTTCTCCGTAGATCTGACTATTAACCTGTTTCCATTGTAATTACCAAGTTTATTTCGATATTGTGGAATGATCAAGTCAAAAAAGTAATTTCGTCGTGGAGATAAGCAGGTGCCCCATTTAACTCTTGTGTAATTTTATTGGACGAATGACAAGAAGTGGGAGGGGCTTGTCAGTGACTCAATTTTGGTTCATATTATTCCTAACATATCATTTTTTAACTTCCTTCCTTCTAAACTGAAACATTTTTATTTCCTCAAACATAAAATGCTAATTTCAGAGACACAAACTGAAAATTCTGTGTACTTTTTGCGAAACCCCAATTTGTCATTTTCAGCCGCTAGAACACAATGACAAAACTGGGGCAACAATATTTTCTTTTCACTGTCGTCCTGCGTTCTCGCTTGTCATTTCTCGCGCTTTATGCCGTGTTTATTTACATTTTCCGCCGCGTTCCAACTTTCTCAAAACAACTTTGGCATCCGAACCGTTCCAAGTTACGGCCACTTCCAGCTATTGGCCTCCGCTCAACACGAAACATCCAAAAGACCGTCCACTCACTTACATACAAGCTCCCAACTCCCACGCCGTCTCCCTGCCAAATCTGCGCGTACTTCATTATATTTTACTGCGAGTACTTTCATAATATTTCCTCATAATCAGTTTGGAATGACACGTTCCAGCTACCAGACAAATATTAATCCAACAGAATGTCAAGGAACGTAATAGTTATTGTGCAGAATAATCAAAAATAACATTACGGCAATTGCTTTTGACAGCGCTATGTGAACGCCCCGCAGCCATCTTTGCTAATGTTGTTGCCAATGGATTTCTTTGCCCGGAGCGGAGAAGTACAATTTTGGCGCTGTCCAGGTGCTAACGCTAAAAATATGATTGTCATAACTGGCAGCACAGCGCTCAAGGCCACTTATTAATAACCATACGCTGCGCCGTGTCCTCTGCAGACCTCGGCATCCGGTTAAATATGAACCGCCGCATTAGCAAACTCAATCATATGGATTTGAAAGATTGCAGACGCGGGTGGTGGTAACTAGTAATGTCAACTGTGTACGTTCCTGGATACTTTGGTGCAATCACTGATCATAGTAATCGTACTTGGGACCAACGATCAGATATGAACTGTTTAAATGATGAAAACTGTGTGAAGTCTGTGAAAATAATGTATTTAAAACAGAGCTAATCGACCAACTCACTTTTCAGAGCTTTTAGAGCCACCGGTCCACGCCCACTGCTATGTACTTACTTCATTCTCCAGTTTCATTTTCTTTATCGGTGATACACGTAGGATTTGGCATTGACATTTTGGTAAAATTTTTTTATTTTTAAATTGTTAACGTGATCTGCAGCTGTTCATCGGAGGTGTCCACAGCTACACAGCATTTTGTTGTACTGACGTTCACGGCAACAACAGCTCCTATTGGGCGCTGCGGTTTTCTAACATGGAAATCAGAGGATTTGTTTCTTTTTCTCAGTTGATTCAGTTGAATATTGTCATTTAAAATGTGCAAATTATAACATAATGATCCTCGGGTGTCATAGATTATAACTGTACCAGCAGAATATGTCCATGCATCCATCCATCTTCTTCCGCTTTATCCGGCTGGGTCCTCATAGTGCCGGAACTGGAGTGCCCAGAGGAAACCCATCCAGACAAAGGGAGAACATGCAAACTCCACAGAGAAAGGCCTGGGCAAACCCGCAACCTTCTTTCTGTGAGGCATGAGCGTTAACCACTCAGCCACCGTGCTGCCAACAGAATATGTAAACGTAGAAAACAGAGCAAAGCTGATTTAAGTCTGGCTATAGTAAAAGGGCTTTAGTGGTTATGGGCAAATTACGATTTGTTTTTGTTTTGATTTCTAAGAATAAACTCTGTCAAATTTTGATATAAAGATCAATGACATATAAGGATTTTGAACAGGCAAGTTTTAAAATATACAAAAAATATAAGTTTCTATTGAACTTTTTCAAATATTTCCAGTGTCAGGAGCATAAATCTATGGTTAACATTTATATTGAGCATTTTTAGTGTAAAATGTCCTGTGGTGCGACCGAGAATAACCTTAAATTGTTTTATTTTCTAAAACATAATATATATTAATATTAATCTAAGTTCTGAGTAATATGAAGTGTACAGAAACATGTCTTTTGTTGCATTTCTTTAGATTTTTAATGCATATTGATATTTTCTTTTGCTCCAATATGATGTCACCTGCTTGTGTTTAATGAACAAACTACTGCCCTGGAAAATGCAGCAAATGAAGAAAAATGCCTAAAGAACCGTTCACCCAAGTCGACTTTGTCTGTTATTAAACTCCAGCCACAGAATTCCTGCTGTTATTAGTCGCACCACATGATGCACGGTCGCACCACATGACATTTTAACACTTTAAGTACAAAAACCATGCAGAATAACTCAGGATTTGTGGGGAAAAAAATGATTTGGTTCCATGGAGGTCAGAGGTGCTACAGAAATGTGTTGAATTATTATGAAATTTGAACCTTTTAACTGAGGAAAATGCAACTGGACAGCGTCATTGACCCATAAATCCATTTAATCTTTGTATCATTTAATCCATAAAGGCTCAGTTTGTCGAGTTTATCCACTCATCTGAAGGCCAATGGTTTGAATCCCACTCTCAACATGAGCTTCATTGGCTGAGTGAACAAATGCAATTCCAGCTCCCACCGATAAATGCTGTTGTTGTGTCCTTGGGCAAGTCACTTAACCGCCCTGGTGTGTGAATGTGTGTGAACTGATGAGTGGTTCCTTGATGTAAAAAGCTTTGAGGCTTCAAGGTGAAAATCCTCTGTATAAAAATGTGACTGTTCCATGTGTTTAGCTCCGGCGTCAGAACTCATAATAAACACGTTCAAAGAGTGAATTTAGTTAAATGAAAAGGTGCCAAATTGGACCGGGTGCCAGAATGGGTAATGACAGTCCCCGCTGAAGATAAAAGAGGTTGTGATTAGCATGCTAATCGTGCAGCGTTTAAATGGCCTAAGTGCTAGCATGGAGAGAAGCTTCATGTTGAAATTAGAGCGACAAAGCTAAACAGATTGTCCTCGCCCGATTTGGCACCGCCTCTGATGTGTCTGTGTTTTGCTGTTGTATCCACATTTCTAGGTATTGCTGAGCTTAAATTTATTCATTTCAAATCTGACAGGTTCTAAAAGTGTCTTCGTTCAAATAGAAACAAACAATCAGTTATGGCCTGGACATCTATAGCCTGTCCGTCCATGGGAGTGGATCCCTCCTTCACTGTAGTTCTCCCCGAGGTTTCTTCTTTTTCCCAGGACCCTGGGTTTTTTGGAGTTTTTCCTTGCTGAGAAGGAGGGTCTAAGGACAGGGGATGACTGGACAATGTTTCATTTGCTGCTTTACATGAATGTTGTTTATTCCTGTTTTGATATGTCTGTGTGTATGTTTTACTCATCCATATCTTGGAACGCCCTTAGAGGAAACTGGTGTTGCGATTTTGGGCGCTACAAAATAAATTGAATTGAATTGAATTGAATTGAATTGGCCATCATCATCAACAGCGCAGCAGCATAGTTAACACAGCTATTAGCAAACCACTTCCTATGTTCTCTGTTTTGATGCTTTGCAGTGACATCACGTTGGGAGTGTTTTGCCTGTACACTTAGGACAGAATGTTCAGAACAACTTAATCAAATGTTTGTCCACTTTTTGATAAAAAAGGAACTCTCATGGGCCCAAAAACACTAATAGAAATCTGTAACTCACTTATTTTCAGTCATTCTGAGAAGAATCTGGACCAGTTCTCCAAACCCACAAACACAAAAATAAACAAAAATATCACAAAACTTTATATTAATTGTGCCTGGACTTTTCACCTAATTACAAGTCCCTAAATCTCGTTTTTAGTGTGATATGCTTCAACTTTGACCTGAGAATTGTCTGTATCTATGCTCATATGCAGCACTGTCCTACATCATCATGTTAAAATGAGGACATGTCATGTTGGGAGTATTGGAGACCTCCTTTATCACGTGAATAAATATTGTGAGCCATTTCAGTTAGAGAAAATTAAGTAGAGTGTCCCAGTTTTTTGGCTTCCGAGTGCTCTTTCCGATACCAATCCGATACCCTTTTTTTTAATAGCTCCGGTAGCGCTGTCTCTATAATGTAGCGTGATGAAGGAAGTTCGTACCTTAGCTCCAAAAGGTCCATTAGACAATGAAAGCCTCACCTACCTTATCTTCTTTGAAATGCCTCCTCCAGTCTTTGCTGCTGTGGCTTTGCCGTCTTGTGCTTGTAAATCTCAAACTCGTCCGGATGATTCTTTTGTAAGTGAATCAAACTGGTCGTGTTAAAGTGGCTCTGCTGGTTCCTCCACGAGAAACTGTTTGTTTGCAGTGATTGTGTCGCTGTTTGACTCTCGTTTTGTTGTAGTGAAAAGTCCCACACAGCGACATGGTGACGTTTTGATTTACAGTTGCCGTAAGCATAAAGTGAGACTGGATCGGTCTGATCACGTGACTGAATCCAATACTGTCCAAGATCCATATAAGAGCCGTTTTGGGAGCCGATACTGAATATCTGATTGGGACATCCCTGAAATAAAGTTCAATGACAACTGTAACATCCAAAACTATGCAAGAAACCATGAAACTTTTCAGTCATTTTTCTCAGTTTCACACTCTTTGTAGGACAGAGTACTGTAACTCAGCTGGTAGATTTGTCCGCTGATCTGAAGGTTGGCGGTTCGAATCCCACTTTTCACATGAGCATCACTGGTCAGATCCACTGTCTGCATTTGCCTTGAGCGTCGTATCAAAATGTGACCAAGTATTTCAGGCGGAATTTGACATCTGATGTTCCTCTGTGTCGAGCTTGTTCCCTCTTATAATGAGAGTAGATCAGACAGAAGCCAAACTACAGCTCCTCGGCTTCACAAAGACTCCATCCAGTTGTTTGTGCTCCAAAGAATTTAGAAGCAGATTCAGTTTGAACTAAGTAATTTTAGTCAGACGTTTCAGGAAAAATAGGCCGGAACATAAGGAGGCGAAGAAATACTTTTTCAAATATAACATTATTTTCCCTTTCAATTTTGGCTCTTTGGCTGTTTTCGCTGCATCCGATTTCCAACGAGACACTAAATAATCTCAGTAATTTCAAAATGCACACGACAAATGCATTTTATCACACCGTCATTTCCAAAAAGCCGACCATTGTTCACTATCCAGTTGCCGATCTTTTATCTTTCAAAGCGTATCTGTGAAAATTTTGCATGTTTTTCCGTGTCCTAATGATAATAATTACATCACTATTGTGTTCTTTTACAATGGATGAAAATAACAGGTTGGCGTTACCATCTCTCATTTTTAAACCAAACTTTTCCCCATTAAGTTTTTCGTTTCGTTTCTTTCTCTCACTTTTTCTTTCTCTCCTCAGGCTGGATGATTGATGCAGACAGCAGACCCAAGTTTAAGGAGCTGGCCGCCGAGTTTTGCCGAATGGCGCGTGACCCCCAGCGCTACCTGGTCATTCAAGTGGGTGCTATTTCTCCATCAATATTTCAAAGTTTTTTGTATCCCAGAATTTCTCTCGACTGATTTTCTTTCTCCTTTGGTCGCAGGGGGATGACCGCATGAAGCTGCCCAGCCCCAATGACAGCAAATTCTTCCAGAGCCTGTTGGACGAGGAAGATCTGGACGAACTGATGGATGCCGAAGAGTATTTGGTCCCAAAGGGGTTCAACTTACCCCCTCCGTCCTACTCCGCCAGGCCCAGGGTGGACTCCAACAGGGTGAGACCAGCTTATGCAATGTTCGCGCAATAAATACCCACTACTATAGCAACTGGAGTAAGCGAATTCTATTTTGATGGACATATTTAGACTTTAAATTGCTTATATTACGCAAAATTGAATCTTGTGAGCTTTAAATCGTGGTAGAATGTTGTTGCCTCATCAAAAACAGACCTGGAGTTGTGTTTTGTTTCATTCACATGTTTAAGTAACCCTTTATTATTGGTCCGTGTTCATCTCCAAAGCTTAAAATTTTACCTTTAGTTCAGTTGAGGTTGAGATCGGTCCATAGTTTAAACGAAACACTGGATGCAAAAAACATACAAAGCAGTGAAAGAACTCAAATTAGTGCATAAAGTTGATTAAAAACTGTGGCGTTTCTGTGCCCAGTGCTTCCTCAGAGCGGAGGTGTAGCAGCATGAGCTCATTTGGGGTTTGGCCAGAGTCGTTATGCTGGAGTTTTCAGACACCTCCAGGCGTTGCATAAATGTGTACATTAAACGTCTAAGCAGAGCCGCACATGTGGGGGTGTGAGCGTAGGCAAATGATTCTAGTGAAGGTTAATAGAGTTTAAAACACAGTGAAGCACTTCCTGTATCACCATGTGACATCATAAGGTGGAACAGGGTGTTTACTGATTGAGAAGAACTCGGCCTGAATACGCAGGGTTTGTGTGTTACACGTGTGAATGAAAAGAAAAAAAACACAACTCCAGGTCTGTTTGTACAGAAGCCAATTTCTGCCAGCTAAAAGAAAAATAATGTTAAGTCAAAATTTTGAGATGACAAAGTAAAAAAATATGAAATACAAAGTCATACTTATGAGATATAAAGTAAAAAAATTGAGATATAAAGTCATAATTATGAGATAAAAAGTAATAATTATGAGTTTGAAAAGTCAAAATTATGAGATAAAGTCATAATAATGAGATAAAAAGTCAAAATTATGAGATACAAACTCAAAATTAGGAGATAAGAAAGTCATAATTATGAGATGAAAAGTAATAATTATGAGTTTAAGAAGTCAAAATTATGAAATAGGAAGTGCTCATGTCTCTCACTCGCCACCACTCGAAGACCAAGTTGACTGAGTGTCAAAGCTCCTTGAAGACCCAACAACATGATTGGAAGTTTAGTGGTCACTTGTGTGATATAATTGTAAAGCTTTTGAATAACCGAGAAGTGATTTGGTCCATTTTACTCAACGGGTTCACATAAGCATAAAAACTGAGGCTCAGTGGGGTCAGAGATGCTGATTTAACTCAGAAATGACTTTGTCTCACAATGATGACTTTTTATCTCCTAATTTTGTCTTTTTATCTCATAATTTTGACTTTCTATTTCATAATTTAAACTTTTTATCTCATAATTACGACTTTTTTTATCCTATAATTATGACTTTATCTCATAATTTTGACTTTTTATCACATAATTTCGACTTTCTATCTCATAATTATGACTTTTTATATCTCATAATTTTGACTTTTTATCTCATAATTTTGACTTTTATCTTATTATGACCTTTTATCTTATAAATATGACTTTATCTCATAATTTTGACTTAACCATCTTTTTTTTTTCTTTTACTAGCAAAAATAGGATTCCATATGGTTGTGATGAGAAAACAACATTATAACATAGATCAGAAAATACCGTAATATGAACCCTTTAAATTGTTGTTTTATTTTTTATATTTTTGTTTTACCTTTTGTACAGCTTTGTCAGTTTAAGTCTAATATCTGCTGGTGCATCGAGGAGTGAAGCAGTTTCAATGAGGCTCAAAACAAAAGCTGTAACTTCAAAGTTCAAATCCCCCAAGTCTGAAATGATCTCTAAACTAAAGTGTGACCGTACGTTTTCTTCTGGAAGGTCTGAATATCAGTTTTGCCTGAAATGTTCCACAGAATGGCACTAAACAATCCAAACCACTCAAGCAGGTGGCAGGCCCTCCACAAAAAAACTTTCATAGCGTCACTTGTTTCCCATGCGTATTTTATCATGTTTTTGAAGTGTTCTCATGTAACTCTCTGGGCACGTTCCGAACAATTGAATTTTCATCAGCGCGATCCAAGTGTCAAACAGATCGAGATTTACAAGGAATAACAATGACACGGAGCTGCTCGCATAAATGTTGCTAATTGGACAGTGAAAGTGATCGGAGCCAAAAATGTACATCGGGGAATACTTCGGGATCACGAGCACCATGTCAAAAGATGACATGAACTCCTGTTCGTTTGCCAATAATAAGCATGGGCCGACCTACACAAAAATCACTGTACTGAATATTTTTAGACTTTCATGGAAGTTTTTTGTATTGTTGAGCTGTTGAACTGCTAATACCTTAAGGGGCCCATATTTACGCTATTTTTTAATCTGTTATAATGTTGTTTCCTCGTCATAAACAGACATGGAGTTGTGTTTTTTCTTTAACACACAAATCCTGCATATTTAGTTCTTCTCTCAAACAAAAAAACACACCGCCACTAGAATGGATTTGTCACCTAAATGAGTTATTTATTAGTTTCGAGCAGCAAATATTCCGACAACAAATTACATTTTAAAAGATTTGGGAATTGTTTAGCTTCTAGCAACAATGCCCACAAGAGGCAAGAAAAGAAATCATGACAAAAATGAACGATTTTATAGGTATGGGAACATGTATTTACTTCAAACTAGTAGAATCCAAGTCCAACTATAGCTTTCCTATTGTGAAAATGGCGTAATAAGGACCCTTTAAGTATATTTTTGTCATAAAAGTCTCTCCTTTTTGCACATTTTCCAGATATAATCAATAGTTTGCTTTATGAAGCGTTCATGGGTCCTATGACTAATTATTTGTATAACTGCTCATTTACTTACAGCATATATAAGTTGCTGGGTTTCCTATGTATTTGAGCCCCAGTACAGATTGAATTGAATAAGCAGCTCTTAAGGTAGAAATGAGACTGCCGTGCTGTCTAAATGTGTTACTAAACCAAAACTCAGGAGGGGTGCAGTTAGCATGCTACTTGTCAGCATTACATGAATAATAGGAGGGACAGTAATAAGGAACACTAAGGGGAGAAAGGAATAACTTTGGGACCTCTGCAAACCCTTGAAATGGCACTACAAAACTACAACAACCTACTACAAACACTTCTGTTTTTCACATTTTTTAGAAATTCAGGCAAATTCAGTGCATTTAAGGCTGTTGTGCCATCTTCATGTTAGCATGCTAGTTGTTGGCATTACAGTTATGGCAAACTCCACTCTGGACTCTCTCTGAAAGTTGTGAAAAGCTCTTATAAAATCATCTCGCAATACAGTAAGTGAAGAACAACTTTGGGCCACTGCAAACTGTTTTCCAATGAGCTAGTTCTGCGCTTTACATTTTTAAGTGAGAATCAGGAAGTGCACTGTTAGCCTGCTAGTTGTCAGCATTACGATGGTGGCGGAACTCCACTTGGAAGTAACTTTGAACCACAAAATGTTTCAAATGAACTAGTTCTGTTTTTCACTTTTTGGAGAGAAAAGATCATTCTCACCTCGTGCATTTCTTTTCCGTAATTGTCCGTTTGCTTTGTCTTACATCTAACCCTTATGTCTTTTTAGCTCCCGTTAGTACTCGCAAGATTCTAGAAAGCCTCCAATATGTCATCCTCATCTCTTTACTCACCTCTCCTTCACTGTCTATAATTTTGAGCTAAATGCCGCCTGCTCCTCCTGTCCTTCGGAGGTGCTCAAGGTGGCCAGGAACTTCCAATACTCCGCTGACTTGGCGCGCTAATGGGCCCCTCCATCATCTGCACCTGTGCGCGCGAGCGGCTAACGCTAGGCCATTCACGCCGCTACTCCCCGGGCCCCAGCTTTCATTACTCAGGACTCCATAAGCAAACAGCGCAGTCTCTTGTATAATAGGCGCCCGGTAGCTAATAGACAATGGGATGGGCTGTTTGCATTGCAGCCGTATAGTGCTAGCACACACTTCTAAGAGCAGTGACCTAGCTAGCGCCGCCAGCTCCATATTCCCTAATGGATGCCTATTACATGGATTCAAGGACAGCAGCTCCATCAAGTCAAGAACTCTTCTCGCTATGCAACAAAAAAAGCGGTTAGCATAACTTTCTTACCCACAAACTCAACTAGGACAAAACAGCAAACTATTATTTTGTTAATATATTTATTTGGGAATTATTTACTTTTTAAATGTATTTTTACCAAATTTAAAGAAGGGTTGTTGTTGTTGTTGTTATTGTTATTGTTATTGTTATTATTATTATTATTATTATTATTATTATTTCATTTTTTGAGGGGTTTTTGTCCCTATTCGAACCCTTCTTACAGTTGGCTCACAAGCCTACAGAACCCACGCTCCCACACGACAATTTTCCATAAATTTACAAAAACATGATGCAAAATTGTACATATTAACCAGACAAACCTGATGTGCAGTTTTTTCATTAACAGGCTGCACTGATTGTGTTATGATAGCGCTCTGAAGGGGGAGTGACTCAGGGAGGGAGGACTCTGAAACTATGCTGAGCTCTTTTGTTGGAATTAGTATAGCTATGGCTCTAAGATCTATGTCAAATCTGTTGTGGATTTCTAGCAATTGTGAAAAATCTAGAAAAAATGAGAAAATGTCCCAGTTTTCTTCATCTCCATGTCACTGTAGCGTTCGGTTTTGTTCGGCTCATTGACAGTTCCAACCGTAACTCAGTTTTTATCATTTCCACTGACGCACAACTGTCTTTCGCACTGGGCACATGTGATTAGAAGAGATGAGATGATTCCAAACAGCGCATACAGATACAGTCTTCATTTTGCCAACGATCACATTTACTTCAGTGGGTTTGATCACAGTCACTCAAGTTCAGTGTCGGGAACTACACTGGAAGTTGTCGTCGCAAGTTTCCAAACGTCTTCCTGGTTTGCGACGTAAGCAACAACAAATTATATTTAAAAAGCCAACGCCCACAAGAGACAAGAAAAGAATTCACGGTCAAAATGAAAGATTGGAACACGTATTTAGCTCCAAAGTACGAAAATCCAAGTCTATATTCCAACTTTATCTTCCCTATTGTAGATCAACCATGAAAGTCATTGTTTAAACTACACCGTTTGACTTTGCCACACAAAGTTAGTCATTCTGCTCGCCTTCTCTTATCTAATCGGATTTGCTCCCCGTACTTGAAAAGAACCGCAGATAATGCCTCACTTTGAAGACTCGGTGAGCATGGGAAGAGAGAAGGAGGAATAGGGGGGAGGGTATCTGATCAGAAAGTCATGGCGTGTAGGTGGGCGGACCTCTCCCCAGACGCTCCCTCCGCTCGGTTGCGTTCACTGTAATCGCCGCTGTAGCGAGCAGTTGGCGGAGTACGCGGCCTAGGTGAGATCGCCGGCGGGTTCGGCCTTTCGCTGGCGGTGTCATGTTTTGTTTTTTTTCTTGGGGGGCTTTCTGTTCTTGGCGGAGGTTGAGGGGGTGAGATCGCAGGATGGTCCCGAGAGGGTTTACCTCTCTCAGACAGCTGCGCGGGTTAAGGCTAGCGTTGACTTAGCTTCAGGTGATAAAGCAACCGATGTACAAATGTGCCTCCAACTTGAGTTTTTTGGCAGCAAGACCAGAAATATTTGCTGAACTTCTGACCTGAATGTGTTACGTAAGCTAGTTTCTACTTTGAAAATATTAAAGTTTAGTGTTTGGTTATTAAACAAAGTAAAATTACGTGTGAATTGAATTGAGCTTTTAGGTGGAGGATCTGAAACCTTGTATTGCCTGGAATGTGAGACAAAATTACATAAAGCTTAGCAATTTCCATGGAGACAAGCAGCTGACTTATTTTTTTCATAAAATCGAATACATTAAACATAGACTGTGAAACATCCCAGGCACAAAAAATAACATTTTGTGAAAACCAGAAAAAAGTTCAAACATAGCGAATCTATAAAGTATCCTGTATTCCAGTTTTTATTTTTGAGTTTTGGAACTGAAAAGATACCTGGAGTAGCCGTTAACAATTCACAATGAAAAGCTCATACTGTGAGTGGTGGCAGTAAAAAGTCCTCAAAATGGCGCCCATAATAGGAAAGCACCCCGTTAATTATAGTAATGGATTTTTATTGTTCACGATACGTTCCTAGCAGCACATTTAGAGTTTATGAGCGCTTTTCGCAACTTTCAGAGGCCGGAGTGGAGTTCTGCTGTCACGGCAACAACAAATAGCATGCTAACTGTGCACTTCCTGATTCACAAATAATCAAGGTAGATTCATTATCAGACACAGACAGCAGCACAAAGCAGTCTGATTTTGACCTTTTGACTGTCACTTTTTGGTTGGGGGTCCGTCACCTTCTACGGAGATGTCATTGTAAAGCTTGAAATGTTCCATAGTATGACATTAAATACGTCTACATTACATATATTTAATTACAGGTGGTTTTATAGCTCAAAAATACCAAGAAAAACAGGCATTCTGACTGTGAGAAGGGTCGCCACTCCATAGATCTGACCTGTAACTTGGTCTTCTTGAAGCTAGAAAGGTTTAAAGCCATACTGTGAAACATTACAGATAAAGCAATAACATCTCCATGGAGAAAAAAGCATTTGACGGACTCTGCACCAGGAAAGTTACACAATGAACTTTTATGATAGAGATTATGTACTCATAAACAATGTCTTTTTCCATAGAACCAGTTTGGCTACAGAGACGGCGGCCCCAACCCCACAGAGGGTTCTTCGTCTGGGGCCCAGGCCGGCGCGATCCAGGAAGCCTCTGGGGCTTCGGCTCTGGACGACCAGCGCTGTAACGGGAGCCTGCACAAGAAGAACAAGGGCCAGGGGACGGGAGAGGACAGCGGGGGACACAGGTACAGCCAGGGCGCCTCCGAGGACAGCGGGGGACATCGATACAGCGCCGACCCCACCATCTTCCTGGGCGAGAGGACGTCCAGAGGAGACACGGACGAGGACGGGTACATGACGCCGATGAAGGACAAGAGCTCCTCAGGTAAACACAACACATGAAAAACGGTCAAACGTGTCGGAAATCATATACTAAGTGATACTAAAGCTCATATTGAAAAGAAATAATCAAAAAAGACCTTTGGTGAACACTTTCATCTTGAATTTGATCAGACCACAAGCAGGTTTCCCACTCTTTTTCACTGACAAAATTTCATCACTTTTTCATGACCTAAAGTGAATTTTCCATGATTTTACAGCATCTACATGTGTAGAATTTCTCATACTTTCAGGGCTAAATATGAAATATTAACGCTTTCCACTCACTTTATGGTTTGGTATTATAGTTTTTCAAAATCAGTGCATTTATTGTCGTCTCTTTTAAACCAAAGACCGTATTGTGTGTTGTCCTGCTGGATATTAGGAAGTTGCTGCAGTACTCGCAGCGGAATGTAGATAAACACTAAACATGCAACAAATAAAACAGAATAAAATAAAGTGGAAAACAACAAACTATAATATAATACAATTTCCAAATTACAAGGATATAAGGATATAGGAATATAATAGTGCAGGTAATGATCAGTGCAAAAGCCTCATGATTAAAATTGAACCGAACACTGTAGTTGCGCGAAAGATATAATCAAATTCCATGACTTTTCAATTTTCCATGACTTCTTTCCCTGCACGTGGTTTAATGGAGGGTGGGACATGGTATAGTAAAAATACTATGATTTTGTGTTGAAAATCACATTATTGTCATTACATTTTAAAAAGAGCTTTGGAAATTATTATTTGGGTCTCAAAAGCTGTTCTTTAGTATCGAAATAGTTTGAAATTTTAATACCGTGACAACATTACAACAAATAGTACAGATACTGTTTGGTGAATGTATATTAGTCAATGATACTGGTAAAAAGTGTCAATGTTTTTCTTTATTTTCATGACTTTTACATTATAGCTTTTAGAAACAAAAAGTGTACTTCATATTTTAGACTGTTGCCCTTTGCGTTGTTCACTACTTTGCTTGAACTTTGCTACTTGGCTTGAAATCACTGAGGAGGCCATGGGTTTGCAGAAACTGATATCTGAATCTAAACTATAAACCAAATACAGAGGATTCTCTCTGAGATCAGGTCTGGACAGTGCTCCTCGAGGACAGGGGTCAAAAGCTGTAGCAGATGCTGAAAACGACCGTGCTTGTAAATCTGTGCATTCGTTTATCAAAATAAAACTAAAAATAAGAAAATCATTATTTGTCTCCAAAACCAAAATGAAAGCAAAAAACATAATGATTCGTTTTTTCATTTTTTTTTTTTTTTTTTTTCAGTTTTTGATTTTGTGTTTTCGGACGTTTCCCGAACCAAACTCCTGGTCCTAATATCCAGTGTGTCTGTACGCTGTGTGATTAGCAGATCGTCGAGACGATTGCCGAGACTTGGAATAAACCAGGACTGTACCAGGACTGAATCAGGTCTAAACCAGGTCTAATCCAGGACTGAACCAGGTTTAAACCAGGACTAGACCTGGACTCAGTGTTTCCCGCGAAAGTGAGGACTAGGGGGGTCTGAACAAGGTCTAAACCAGGTCTAACCAGGTCCTCAACACGGTCCTCACTTTCGCGGAACAACATAAACTCCATCCGTTTTTTCATTTTGGTTTCGTAGACAAATAATGAAGCAAAGAGTTGCTTTTACTTTTTCTTATTTTTGGTTTTATTTTGAAAAACAAACAAATGATACACAGATTCTTGTATCTTTAGGTACATTAGACTGTGTTCCTAATTGAGACGACCCATATCACATCATTTCTGCATTTACCAACCTCAAACATCTGCCAGTGACATTCCAAATACAATGGCCGCCCTTATACGTTGTTTACAGAGAAAAAATAAAATATTAAATTGAAATTGCTCCATGGAATACACCCTTTTTTATATAGATAGAGTTTTCCCAAGGCAAATCAACACCCTAACACATGTATTCGCCCCTAACATGACTTGTAATCTTGTGTGTTTTTCGAGCAAACCAAATAGTTTTGCCCCTTTTGCCATCTCCCCTCCATCAAACACCACCTTCCTTCAGATGTCTGAGGCTCCTTCTCCCTCATCTCCCGTCATTCACTGTAAACACTCTTCTGTACTATGTTTTACCTTTTTTTCCCATTGATTACCGTCCCCAGTTGACGTAGCGCCGTGTACGCCCGCCTCACCACCGAGTCACGCATCTCCTTTGATCGTAATTCCGTCCGTCAACCCCGCGCGCGCTTCGCACTCTTTGATTTTCCTCGTGCAGTTCCAAATATAACCCTTCTCGGAGCAAAGCGCACATCTGATGCAAAGTCAAGGAGCAGCGAGAGTGGGCGAAATCAATAGTTTTTGGCACCTCGATATTATAGCGCTTGGAAGCTGGTGAAGAGGGGTCATTTGCTGGTAGTTTTACCCCCCGGCGAATGGAGTGTGCCGTGCCAAAAGAGAGTTGGCGCTGTGCCCGTCTGGTCTGGAGAGGATGCTATTATTCCCATTATCATATCCGCCCCGGCTGCGCTCTTCTACACTCATTAGACAATCATCTGTTTCTTGTGGTGTTTCAATTTACAAACTCATTTTAACATTCTGTGAACGCTAGATCAAACAACTGGTTCATTGGTTTCCAAAAATTAAAAAGAAAATATGGTAACACTAAGAATCGCTTCACGCCTTAATAAACATGAACTAATTGATAATGAAGATATAGCTGAGTAAGAATTATTTAGGCTTTCAACTTCTAACACAAAAAACACTTGCACATCCACAAACCTGTCTCTCACTTTGCCTGGAAGAGGGCTGCCTTCTGTTTGTTTCCATGGAAATGTTGTTTCTTTGGCTACAACCTTCCACAGTAAAAAAGTAAAACTTTCTAACTCCACGGAGAATGTCACAAACTATGGTTTTAACTTTCTATTTCCATGGAAACATACATTAAGCATGAAACGGTTCACTAAGCCTGAATCATTCTTAAGAAACTATTTGTTCTGAAGGTTTTTGTTAATGCTTTATTAAGGCTAATTAAGGTGTAGTTATAAAGTCGTACCAATTAAAGTTTAATTACTTTACCTTTTGTTTTCTAGACTCAGATCTTATATGTATTTGTCAAAATGTTTTACACCAGATGCCCTTCCCTTTGATCTAAGCTGGCATTAGGCAAAAAGAGAATCCTGGATTGCGTTTTTAACAAATTTGCTCTGCATTTTAGACAAAAAATGGGTTTGTAATATCCAGCACTTTCTATTTGGGTTTCTTGGTTCTGTTCTGTCCTCTTACCTTTCTTTTTTCTCTCCTTCCCTCCATCCTACCTTCCCCCTGCTTTAGAGTACCTGAACCCCATCGAGGAGAACCCTTTTGTTTCCCGTCGCAAAAACGGAGAGATCCACGCCTTGGACAACCCGGGCTACCACAGCACCCCCAACAGCCAGCCCGGCAAGGGGGAGGACGAGTACATCAACGAGCCCCTCTACCTCAACACCTTCCACAACCCAGCGGATCTTGGCTTGGAAGTCCTCAGGAGGAACGGCCTGCCTTTGCCCTCCCAGCCTCCCTCTTCCATCTCCGCCACCGCCTCAGGACCCCATCTGCCGTTGACCATCCAGACCAGCTTGCCGCACTACCCGTTGCCCTCCTCGCAGCCTTCCCCCGCGGGTTTGGCCTGCCACCACCTCCCGCCGGGGCACCTCCTCCACCACACCCTGAAACCCGGGCAACTCGGGAACCCAAGCAGCCAGATCGGAACCTCCGCCCAAGCCCAGCCGGGGCAGTCGGGCGCCCTGTCCACCGCCGCGCCCATGGGCATCGGCACCCTCCCGGCCTACCAGAGCCACGGCGGCACCATGCATCCCGCCAGCTTGCTCAAACACGGCGGCCACACGACGGGAAAGGGCAGCGGGAAAAAGCTCAAGGTTACGTTCGACAATCCGGAATACTGGCAGCACAGTTTGCCTCAGAAATCCTCAGTGCAGATGGGAGCCGACGGCGCGCAGGGAGGGTCCACCAACGCTAAGCTATTCTATAAGCAAAACGGACACATACGACCCGCGGTGGCTGAAAATCCGGAATATATGTCGGAATTCTCCCTGAAACCGGGAACAGTTCTGCCGCCCCCACCTTACCGGCAAAGGAACACTGTAGTCTAGACTGTGCTACCTTAAAAACTTTTTACCTAACTGGACATCTCTCCTTTTCTCTCCGGTATCCACTGTCCCATCCAGACGGGGACTAGCTCAACGTCGCTAGTTGAACGTTAGTAGCCGAGCGTTTTCTAGCCGAACGTTGCTAGGTAAACCCGAACCTCCCAATAATGTGCCATCCGCTGTAGACTGTAGCGACGTTCCGAGGAGAGTCCACAAAAACCGCAAGCACCTTTACCATCTCAAATCCATTTCGGTTGTAGATAGACTCTTAGCTCCTAGATTGGAATGGGACATACTCGGATTTGAACTCACTGCCAGCCAATGCGGAGGAGTTTTAACTATTTACAATTACGTCTGCTGGTAATAAAGCAGATCGACTGTTCTGTGATGGGAATATCGAGGTTTGTTTATGACTCAACGGAGCATTCACCGCAATCATATCCAATCTTTTTGCCTATACTAGTATAAAAATGTGTTGTCCATCTCCCATCCGATATGTGACATTATCTTTCTACTGTAACTGTGATACTGTGATGGCCAAAACGACAGCTTTTTTCGTTTCCGCGGTTACTTTTCTTGCATTTTTTTTTTTTTTTTTTACTTTTTAGAAATGTCCGAAAATATGCCGGGCAAACTGCTGTGTTTTGGATGGCGGACTGGCTGATTAAGAAGCAGCCTTTCCATGCACTGTTAACTTTCGAATCACTGGTTGTCGCGTCGGGAGAAATAGTTGAAGTTAAAAGCGACGAGAAATGAGAAAGTTCAAAGCGAAGGAGAAATACGGCAGACAGCACCAGCACAGCACAGTAACTTCGACTCATGTACATGGCTATTTAAGTTAAAGATTTAAGTTAAGACTTTTACATATGAAAACATGGTGTATTGATAGAGTTGTTTATGATGACGCTTCCAATTGCTGCTAACTAATATTAGCTGGACCTAACAGCACAGAACATATTTATTTTCAATAGCTCTCTCAGCCATTGTACATTTTTTCTTATTTAAAAACCGCGCCAATATTTCTCCCAGCCGGGTCATATTACATAAATAAGTATTAATTAATATTCATCTTTATTAAGAATTAAGTTAAGATTCTAATATATACAACCACTTTTACATTCTTAAAAGTCAGGTATGAGCCGGTGATTTCCGACAGGTGGAACGAGACCCAAACGTGGGTTTGCGAAAAGTCGAATTTACGTAAAAAACTTCAGTTTAAATCCTATATAATGTATTGTTTTAATTAAATATATATAACAGTGTGTGACAGACGGAAAGAAAATAATAATTAATTTTGTAAAAAGTTGCAATAAAATGAATTCAGTTGAGAGCCGCTGATGAAGACTTTACCGTAAATAGAATCCGCTGGTATATTTTCTATCATTGTTTTTCACGTATAGGCCGACTACTGTTCGTGTATTTGAATAACTTCATGTACACAACAAAAATGACACTTTTCATAGCTAATCCTGGTGGTGGATGAAGTTACTTAAATAAAAGTACAGATACAGGGGCAAAAGATTACTCTACTGAAAGTAAAAGTATCACAAGTTTTAAAGTGTGTTTAAAGTATTTTGTAGAGAGTTTCAGAACAAGTACAGGTCAAATTTTACAGCATTTACAGTTTTTTTTTTTAAGTGATTCAATTTATTTCTTAAAATGTTTTTGCTGTTTTCGTGTATTTGGTTTGTTGGGACGTTAACTCAAATTTAATGTGCTAAAAATAAGTCTCAAACCGTAAAGAAAAGTACTTTTTACTTTTCAGGCCAGATCGAAAAAGTAGTGAAGTAGAAAGTACAGATACATGCTCACAAATGGAGTGAAGTAAAAGTAAAAAGTATCCACTAAAAAGTACTGATACCGGAGTATTCTGCCCTACAAAGGCAAAAGACCTTAACTTGCGAGAGTGTGAAACTGAGAAAAATAACTCTGAAGTTATTTTTTTTTGTCCAAAAGTGTAATACGCAGGGCTCCCAAAATTTAAAACTAGTTGCTGTAATTGAGAAATGTTACCATATTTTTTGGACTATAAGCCGCACCAGAGTATAAGTCGCACCAGAGTATAAGTCGCACCAGCCAAAAAATGCGTAATGAAGAAGGGAAAAACATGTATAAGTCGGACTATAAGTTGTACTTTTGGGGGGAAATTTATTTTATAAAATCAGAAACCAAGAACCGACATTTTATCTTGAAAGGCGAGTTATAGAAGTTATAGTAATAAAAACAACCGAATAGAGAAGAATCCGTGTATCACTTTCATTTTTCAATATAGAACCAAAAATAAGAAAATGAAAAAACAACTCTTTTCTTTATTATTTGTCTCTAAAACCAAAATGAAAAAACTGATAACGATTTGTTTTTGGGTTGTTGTTTTTTTGTTTCATATATATACGATTAATATATTTGGTCTATGGACTGTCAGTGTGAAAAATGTAATCTATAAATCGCAGGACCACCCAAACCCTGAAAAGAGTCCGAAAATACAGCAGTTGTCAAATCTATTACACTTTTGGACAAAACAAAATCTTCAAAGTCATTTTTCTCAGTTTCACACTCTGGCTTAAGCTCTTTTGCCTTTGTAGGGCAGAATTGCACTTTTACTTTTGCACTTCGTTACCTTCCACCACTGGCTGTTCCATTGACATCCATGTTACTGTTTGAAATGCGCATCTTTACAGACTGTAATTCCGCGTGTTTTTGATATATTCATACTTCTACCCACACACAAAGCATATTAGCATTTGAGCAACACTGCGATTCCTAAGGGACTTACTACTCACTACTACTGAAACTGAAGTATAGGCAAAGTGCCAGTCAATGCTGCTAAAAGCGCCGGTGTTAGAGCCATTACTCCTCCTGCCAAGCCATACTGAACGCTCACAAGAAAGACATTATATATGAACCCAGGATTATTTTTTACGTAAGTGACTCTAGCTTGTAGTCCGTTTGCAGTTTCGTGTATTTATTTGAAGTATTTTTGCCGTGTGGAGTGTGTTTTTGCCCTCGCCGCCTCGCACTTTTGATCATTTAAAAAGTCAATGGAAAGTGCATAGTGTTGACGTACGAGCGTAGCCTTTCCTACCTTACCCTACCGCCGGGCTTGGAGTATGCCCTTGTTATCCACCAATTCCCTTAGCTTCAAATAGTATTGCCAACGCCGCTTTGATGATCTCATAATTATTGGATGAAGGGGTATTTTGTAGTCTCTTTTGGAGCCGTAATGAAACGGAGACGGCATTTAATATGGGTGTAAAATATTTATCGAGAGCTTGTTTATACGCAGTGATGGAATGGGGGGAAAAAATGGGATTCTGACGGTTAAGTAAATTGCGTTTTCGTTTGCTCTGAATTATGCGGACAACCCTGGGAAAGAGCGCACTGGATATTGCAATTCAGATGAGACTCCAGACCCGACTTGTTTCGGAGTGCCCTTCACGAGCGGCGGCTCCCAGAGGAACTTTTGGAATCGCTAAATAGCAGGTCAATAGAATGTGCACAAGTTAAAAGCCAGGCAAGACGTAACAAAGCAAGAGGACATTTCAGCAATAAATAGAATGGCACAGTTTTGTCACAACCCAGTGGCAAAATACTTTTTTTTTTTTTTTAGGATATATACATAGATCTACATTGAAATTATATGAAGCACCAAGTCATGTGTTTGGCTTGTTTTGGCTGTAGTCTCTGTAGTTTAGCCTTTTTTGATTTGCCAGTAAAATGTAGGAATGCACTGATACCGATACTGGTATTGAATAACACCTCTGATACGGAAAAATGTGACGGATTCCGTATCGGTTCCATGATATTGTTTCAGACTTTAATTGGACGGGAAGACTATTTATTTACCAGCTGATTTTGGCATAGAATATTTCAAGTTTCAAACAGTATCTGTATGAAGGTGTTCAGTAGATATTTGAAGGATAAATTTCACTTGCAACACAATTGGATTTGACGTGTTATACATTAAGTGCGTTTTACGGAAATACGTGCCATTTTCCATCCCTACACCAGTTAACATTAGGGATCGGCAGATACACAAAGTCAAAATATCGATGTCGGTAACAGAATTGAAAACGCCAGATAACTGTCCCTAGTAAAATTCCTAGTAAAATGGATCGGGATTGGTCGCTAAATGTCTAAAAGTATTATCTTTAGGAACGGTCAATCGGTTATCGTCAGTATCTGTGATATCAGACGATTTCGCCAGATATCGGTATTGGTTTGATATTGAAAATGTTGCTATTATTTGGAACCGATATTTTCCCTACATTGCCCCAGTGTGTGCCCACATGTCATTTGTTATAAAAGCTTAATATCGGTATCAGCAAATATCGGTTATCAGCCACAACAGCAAGACAAATATCGGATAATGGTTTTCTCTCAAAAACTCCACATCCATCCTGAATTCTCTTGCATTTTGGTTGTGAATAACAGACTTGTTTAAAACTACCTTGATATTCAACGTTATTTAAACTTGATTAGCATCGCAAGCTACACAACAAACGTGAAGCTAAAGCTATAACTTTTGATCGTACATCCATCCAAACATGAAATTCATCGCGTATTCATGGACAAGATCTTGGCGGAACCTCGTTTCCATCTCGTTCATGAGCTTAGACTATAGTTTTTTTATGCTAGCGTCAGATGATATCACACGTATTGGCATCAAAATGTCTGCCGTTAGCTACAAGCCAGGTTAGCTAAGTTTGAAAACGCAATCCGATCATTGTCATCAAACTTGGACATTTTTTCCTGCTGCTGCCACTTTTTTTATATCTTTTTTTACCGTTTTTTTCTCCAAGCCACGGTGCAGACGCATGTAGCCACCACGTACCGACACGACATGCGTAAAGGCTGTACAGAAAAAAAACACCCTGCATGGTAAAGTGTGATTTACTACCTTTGTATAAATATATCCTACCGCTATTCAGAGTGGACACAAGAATCCCTGCTATTTTTACGGAAATCAGTAGCACAAAACGGGACTCTTTACATTTATTTGTGTGTAAACCCTATATATCGTTTTGTTTGGAGATTTTAATTTATTTCACGTATATATTTATCGTCACAGCGTCGACATCGCCGCGTTCGTTTCGGTTGCGTCTTTCTTGCACAAATTGTCGCTTTTGGCTGTCATTTAAGATGTTTAAATTATCAATCTGTACAGAATCTTTTTGGGGTTACTACCACACTACAACAACAAAAATGTGAATAGTATTTTTATAAAAACTGGCCAAAATGTGGTGAATTTGTAAATACACAAGGGTTTCCATTTCTATCTACAAAATAATGAGCCGTACATACAGTATTTACTTTACGTAATTGTATCTTTGACTAATTTTTACCCAAGTGCTTGTTGATTCTGTTTGATCACGTGGAATCCTTGTTCGGTGGACCTTTTCCGCTAACGTGTAAAAATGGTATATTGAAAGATAGCGACCTTGCTAACCCTTCGTCGCCCACCTCCCAAGCTAACGTTAGCCTACCTGTAAACTCCCGAAAGCGCTGCCAATCACCGTGGAATCCCCTCCCGAAAATGTAACTGAGCCACGTTTTCTCCACAGCCTTCCCGATCGCGTACATTTTCATATTTATTTTGCATGCGTTTGATTGACTGACCTCGATAAAACAAAAATGGCAGCCTCGTTAGCGTAGCCATTAGCTTACCCCTGTTAGCATCCCTTTCCGCTAACCACCGCTCTTTGAGAACCATACCCAAAGCTTTATATCATAGAAATACTGTTTCCTCATGTTTGTTACATGAATCTGTCGAAAGTATATTTTTAATTTAATATAAATAAAGATTCGGTAAAATATTCTGCTGTGATTTGTCTTGTTTTTTATGGGTGGATTTTCTGAGGGTGTTGCAGCGATTAAAGGGATTTCAAAGGCGCAGAACACATGTAAACAAAACGCAACCGAGAGGAATCCTGCCGTGTAAACAGATATCAGACAGAATGCGATTATTAGTCCAAATATTGCACCAAGTTTAATGGTAATGAGATACACATAAAATATTGAAAAGGTCACTACGGGGACGCCACGGCTCCCGCGAGATTACATGACACGTGCTGTTTACTGACAATGTGATATGTTCAAATAATGATCCAATATTCCACGACGCGGTCTCGTTTGTTGGGTGGTGCAACTTGGCAATACGACATCACAATATTTTTCCATGTGGAGGTTTTTTATTCAGGTGGACCACAAGAAATCATGTACCTTGGATTGGTGTAGGCTGTGAACTATGTCTTATCGAATCAGGAAACCAACATAAAAACACATTAAGTGGTCTGTTAGTCAGTTTTTAATTTATTTTTAGCTGCTGAAAAATTTTGATTAAAATAGAAAATTAAAGTGTTGAGGGGTTTTTATCCTCAGAAAATTAAGAATAACTTTGTTTTTGTCATTGTTTTTTTTTTCTATTTCTGTTTTTCTTTATTACAATGAGAAAACATGCATCCTTACTGTGACCGGGCTTACGTCTCAACAACCTGACTCTAATTTGTCTGAAGGAGGTCCACTGAAATGCTCCTTTGGCTTTAATCTTCCACAGTACGGCATAAAACACATCTATCTCCATGGAGACGTCCCTGAAGTGTGGCTTTAACTTTGTATTTTCACGGAATTGTCCATGTAACGTCTAGAAAGTTAAATACTGCAGCAAACGGTGCATTATTATTTGAGGCAAAGTAATGATAGAGATTATCCCTTGAATATGCTATATTTTATGGAAAAAAACAGCAGGGGTTATTCATAGTGCAACAAAATAGAAACACAAGCTTGAGAAACACTAGTTGAGTTATTACAATTGCAAATCAAGGAGGCTAAGTGGCTAAGTGGCTAGCAATGACTCACAGTAAGAGAGTACCTGCTTCAACTCCTTTCTGTGCAGAGTTTGCATATTCTCCTTGTGTCTGGATGGGTTTCCTCTGGGCACTTCATTTCTACCCATCTAGAGCTGTCAAAACTATTAAAAATCTACTAATCGATGGTCAAATTAGTATCGAAATTAGACTCATTTGGGCAGGTTTTCATACTAAAAAAGTCATATTCACGGGATGGAAATTAACTTTTCCTGAATAGTTTTAGAATGGTCTTGAGCTGTATCAGAAGAAATATAACAGCACACATACTAGTATACAGCCATGGAGCACTATGGAATCTACCTGAAATGACTACATGGGAAAATAAAAAAGTACTATTATTTAATGTTCACATTCATTGTGGTGTTGTAACTCAAAACATGCACCATAACTAGGGTGACCAGACGTCCCTATTTACCCAGGACAGTCCCAGTTTTGAGCCCTATGTCCCCTGTCCCCGCAGATTTATCCAAAACCACTGATTTGTCCAAGTTTTATACAAGAAATGTCCCAAGTGTCCCTATTTTTAACCAATGTGATACCTGCCAACAGTAAAGAGAAAGAGAGGCAAACATTGACATATGTTTAGGTAAAATACTGAAAATCTGCTTCAAAATTACCAAAACAGAAAGAAAATGTAACTATACTGACTCACATGTTCATCATGCTCCGAGCTCGGAGCTCTGTCACACGGGAGGAGCTCGGAGTAGAGTCGCTGCTCCTCCATGTCGAGAGGAGCCAGTTGAGGTTGCTCGGGCATCTGGTCCGGATGCCTCCTGGACGCCTCCCTCGGGAGGTGTTCCGGGCATGTCCCACCGGTAGGAGGCCCCGGGGAAGACCCAGGACACGCCGGAGGGACTATGTCTCTCGGCCTGGGAACTCCTCGGGGTCCGTCCGGAGGAGCTGGAGGAAGTGGCTGGGGAGAAGGAAGCGGCTGGGGAGAGGAAGCTTGGGAGCCCCTGCTTAGACTGCTGCCCCCGCGACCCGAACCCGGATAAGCGGAAGAAGATGGATGGACATGTTCATCATTAATGGTCTCTGCATAACAATTTTCTTTAATTAGACACACATAATTTTATTATTACCAACCACCAAAAAAATGGATGGATGGGGTGTTCCAGGTTTTTATTTTGAAATTCTGATCACATGTCTCTAGCTAACCTACAGATGTTGTGGTGGGTCAGATCCCCTCCCAGATGCCGTGGTGTGTTTGAGAATGGACCTTGTCTCTGGTAGAAATGATCAGGGAAGAAAACATTTGTGGAGTTTTGGAGCTTTGTTTTGCATTCACCAGTTCTGCCTAAACCGACTGTAGTAAGAAGTGCACTTTAACTAAAGCCCTTAGTTACCCGGGCAAGAGCATAGGTTTAGTCTCAGCTTTGGTAGGGACATTATCAGCAACCCACACCCACCCCCACTCACCGTCGCATCCTAGAACATCTACCGTATTTTCCGGACAATAAGCCGCTACTTTTTTCCCAGGCTTTGAACCATGCGGCTTTTAGAACGGTGTGGTTAAAAGCCTGATTTTTCTTCCACCGCTAGGGGCGCTCTAACTGGAATTTCATAAACAAGATAGACGGAAAATTAATACAAAGAAGAATACACTACTTTTTATTTAACAGATATAACACACACGACAAATGACTAACTGGTAATTATTTTCAAATCCTCACCCCTTCATCATGAAAAGCACGAAGGAGTTTGTATGATGCAAGTTTTAAGTTGAAGGCATCGATCTTGTTCCAGGAAGGAAATTGTGCTGCAGAGCCCTGAACCCGCGGGACCCAACACAAAACAGTGCGGCGCTGGACCATGGATGTATAATAAGAGCATCTGAAAGAACATTCTGAAAGCTCCTGCCCGCACGACACGGGAGCGGGACTGAAAATTGTGTCCCGTGCAGACCTCTACCTGCTGCTGCTGTAAGCTCAGTGTCAGCGGAGATGATTAAAGTGACTTGTGGTTTCACTGCACAGGAGAAATGGTTAATGAATTACCGGTTCTTTTCTGTTTTTGACCTGTTTTAAGCAGCACAGTTGCTGCCGTGTTAAAAGACACTGTTCAGAAAGAATCTGTTCAGGTACATAAATGTACATTTACAGTACAAAATCGTTCTGTATATGCAGTAAATATCTAATTTTTCAACATAGAGATCAGCGGCTTATAGCCCGGTTGCGGCTTGTATAACTTTTTTCTTTTTTTCTTTTTTTTTAATAGAGAGATGTGGCTTATATACCGGTGCCTCTATAGTCCGGAAAATATGGTAATAAACAAAATGTGAACTAAAATGTGTAAAATTAATACTATAGAGTTTGGAAAAATATTGCAATAAATGTATATTTTTGTAGGGACTATTTTGTCTTCCCTAAATATTGGTGGTGACATGTCCCCACCATCCCTATGCAAATCTACACTGTTGCACCCGGTGTGTGTCCCACGTCCCAGCAGATTTATACAAAACCAGTGATTTGTCCCAGTTTTATACAAGAAATGTCCCAGTTGTCCTTAATTTTGACCAATTTGATCCCCACCAACAGTAATGAGGGGAATATACTGTCATTTGTTTAGCTAAAATACAGAAAACTATGCTTAGAAATGACAATAAGGTGAAAAAATACAAAAGTCTGTACTGACCCACAAGTGAAGAATGGACAGTACACTCTCTTACACTCTTTTCATCATTTTATTTATCCCAAAATCTGGTCGCCCTAACCGTACGTCAAATCCTCCAGCTACTCCTGACCAAGACCTAGCCCAAGATCTGAGATGGGTCCTACAGCTCCTGACAGGACACCCCAGCGGCATTGAAGGATCGATCAAACGCCGAAGAAACGCTAATTTCCCTAGGCGGACAATATAGTGCCCCCTAACCTTAAAATCCCCTTCTACTGCATAACACTACTACTACTACTACTACTTCAAGTACTTTAATTAAACGTAACTGATTGCTTTTTAATTGTGCCCATTGCTTTCCCCTCTGTCTCACCCTCCCAACCCTCGTGCACTGCGGACTGGAGGCAAGACTCTACATCTCTGCTCGCTTTGAACCTCAAAAGGACTTGCAGATGAAGCTCGGTACGCGTCGAAAATGTTCCGCAGTGCGCCCGGATGCCCCCCTCCGATCGGCTGGCGTCGGGATACAGCGTTTTGCAACTGTTTGCCAAGCCAATATTTACTTGAGCGTTGCTTAAGTAAATCGGAGAAAGACGTCGTGTTTAGATGTGCTTCTCCCCCCTCCGCTCCACTGCAGCAAAAATCCAGGCCTTTCAAACTCTTCATAAATAATAGAGAAATGTCCAATGGCGGAATATGGGTTTTCTGAAGTAGCTCTGATTAATACTAATAAGGCGATGGGGTGCTTTAAGTAAACAGGTTTCTGGGGAAAAGCCCTGGTTTCTTCTCTCCGGCTTCTCTCCAAATAAACTCCACACTGCAGCAGGACCACATAAAAGGAACTGTATGTAGTCCGTGTTCTTACAGATTAAAAAATGGTATTAACAATCACAGTTGAAGTACACATTAAAGTACACAAGAGGGTGTTTTACTTCTATGTGGTACAAACTGCTAAAACGTGACATATGTAGATCACCATGTTTTATTTTATTGTTTTGAAAATGCTATATTCACACAAAAAAAACATATGTATGAGTGGCAGTCCATAAATTTAATGTTCACCAAATTTTGCCAGATCGGTTTTTGTCTTATTCCGACTGATATTCTGAGCATCTGTACCAAAAATAGTAACAATTTTGAAATGGTTAGGGAGACAGACAGTTCGGAATTTTGGACATAGGGCCTCATTTCCTCGTGAGCCACAGTGTTGGAGACGTGTGGAGACACTTTTATTTTAAATCTTCTATCCAGTCCTTGTATTTGCAGAGGTGCTGGTGCTAGGCTAGTGCATGTCAATGGCCATAGTCGTCCTGCCACTAAAAACAGTCACTCCACAGAGCACCCGAGGCAAAACTATCAGAACTCCAGACTGTCCATGTGAATGTCTGTGTCGATCTGTGCGAAATGAAGACCGAAAGTGATTTTTGCTCTGTGTTGTGCAAGGACACAGACATAAAGTATCAAAGAGAACAAAGTCATCATACCTGGAATATATCAAACTATGGAAACTAACGAAACTATGAGATTACTACAGTGACATACTATCTTTCATAACTCTTTCTCTATACTAACTGCACTGCTCAAAGAAATAAAGGGAACACTAGAATAACACATCCTAGATCTGAATAAATGAAATATTAATACTTTGTTCTTTACATAGTTGAATGTTCTGACAGCAAAATCACACAAAAATTATCAATGGAAATCAAATGTAGGTCTGGATTTGGAGTCACACTCAAAATTAAAGTGGAAAAACACTACAGGCTGATCTAATTTTGATGTTATGTCCTTAAAACAAGTCAAAATAGGTCTCAGTAGTGTGTGTGGCCTCCACGTACCTGTAGGACCTCCATACAACGCCTGGGCACACTCCTGATGAGGTGGAGGATGGTCTCCTGAGGGATCTCCTCCCAGACCTGGACTAAAGCATCCGCCAACTCCTGAACAGTCCGTGATGTTGCTGGACGGAGCGAAACATGATGTCCCAGATGTGCTCAGTTGGATTCAGGTCTGGGGAACGGGTGGGCCAATCCGTAGCATCAGTGCCTTCTTCTTACAGGAACTGCTGACACACTCCAGCCACATGAGGTCTATGAGGAACACAGGGCCAACCGCAGCAGCATGTGGTCTCACAAGGGGTCTGAGGATCTCATCTCGGTACCTAATGGCAGTCAGGCTACTAATGGCTGTGTGGCCCCCCCAAAGAAATGCCACCCCACACCATTACTGACCCACTGCCAAACCGATCATGCTGGAGGATGTTGCAGGCACCAGAACGTTCTCCACAGCGTCTCCAGACTCTGTCACATGTGCTCAGTGTGAACCTGCTTTCATCTGTGAAGAACACAGGACGCCAGTGGCTGATTTGCCAATCTTGGTGTTCTCTGGAAAATGCCAAACGTGCTGCACGGTGTTGGGCTATAAGTACAGCCCCACCTGTGGACGTCGGGCCCTCATACCACCCTCATGGAGTCTGTTTCTGACCTTTTAAGCAGACACATGCACATTTGCTGGAGGTCATTTTGCAGGGCTCTGGCAGAGCTCCTCCTGTTCCTCCTGGCACAAAGGTGGAGGTAGCAGTCCTGCAGCTCGGTTGTTGCCTCCTACGGCCTCCTCCATGTCTCCTGATGAACTGGCCTGTTTTATGCTCTGTCTCATGCTACCACTAGACAGAAAGCACCGCCGGCATTCAAAAGTGACCAAAACATCAGTCAGAAAGCAGAGGACCTGAGCAGTGGTCTGTGGTCTCCACCTGCAGAAGCTCCTTTACTGGAGGTGTCTGACTAATCGCCCATAATTTCCACTTGTCTGTTCCATTTGCACAACAGTAGGTGAAACTGATGAGTGCTGCTTCCTACTGGACAGTTTGATTTCATAGATGTGTGATTGACTTGGAGTTACATTGTGTTGTTTAACTGTTCCCTTTATTTGTTTGAGCAATATAATAACTATAACTCTCTCTCTGTACTAACTATAACTAAATACAACAGAGAAAAAAGAAAATAGAGGAAAAAACAAAAAATCACAGTACAGACAAATGACAAGACATAGCAACCTGGGAGGAGTCAGGTGGATATAGTCCAGAAGGCAGATACAGACTCACCCACAAGGCCGGAGGTACGAGGGAATATAGTGTTTGACCTGTTCTAATGTTCTAATAGCATAAGACTGGGAGAGATTATTGATGAGCAGACTTATCCTTGTGTTGTTCAAGTTTCTGTTTCTTCCAAAGTTATTCATTCTTACGTAGAACATTAAAAATTGGGAAAAAGTGTGTCACCCTTTACTGACGTCCTGTTGGCTCAGTTTTTGGTACAGATGTTCACAATGACAATCGGAACAAGGCAAATTTGGCAAAATATAGAAAACTTTTACTTGTACCATCATATTGTGAACTACCCAAGTCCCCGTTCCATTTGCTCTTTGTCACTCCCGCTTCTCCACACTAGTGTTTAGTTCCCAGCTTTACAGAGAGCGAACAGTTTCTCCAATAAACCCCCAGGAAGCCTCAGGCTGTTTTGGACATTTACTGAAGAGTTGACTGTAAAACTGCAACATCCAAAAAAATAAATGCATATTACAATTATGTTTTCACATTTAAATGAACAAGAATGAGTAGAGCGACATAAAACAATGTGGAACAGCTTAATACAACTTAATATATGCATAACAATAGTTTAAAATTAGCTGTACTTCATAAAAATGTCCATAAAACAAGCGATTAGCATCATGCCAACATAAAGGGAAAGTCCCATAGACATGCTAATGCTATTAGCGTCATATATTTTAGTGGGAATTCCAACTGTAAAACAATTTAAAGTGCATCACAGAGTGAATTAACACCTGATTCTAAAATCTTAACATCACAATACTTATATATAGACATATTTTCATAGGGCCAAAAACAGATTACAGGAATGAAACACTGGTAAGTAGCAGAAGAGTTGAAAAGTCTAAAACAATATGGCATCAGGTTGCACATTGCATCAGGTTTGTGAATAGTGTATAATTTTGTGTCAGGCTTTATCCAATTCAATCTAATTTATTTCTATATGACATTTCATAAACAAAGACTGTGTCCAAAGTTGTATTAAATCGACAATTTTAACAAAAAAACAACTGCCTAAAAACAAATAAATAAGCTGTAAAATGCACCCATAAGAATCAATGAAACATCAGTAAAACAAAAATACAACAGAGGACTCCACAACTCACAGTGTTAAAAGCCAAAGAGTAAACGTGGGTTTTACAATGACACTTTACACTTTATATATGTATGGACAGTGTTGGTTATTTCAAAACTGTAATGTATTATTTATCACTTGTCGCTGTTCTTTCACAGTAGTTTGTTCCATTACAATATTACTGCCTTTAAAATATAAGGTGTTACACTACTATTGCATTAGTTTGAAGTCACTTTCACCAAAATAACAGGAACTATGGATTTGGTGATCTGAATGTAGCTCATGACACGTGAGGAACTTTTCCTTTTACCTTTTTATTTTCAAATAATGCCTCAAACTGGATGAACAGCACCGTTTTGTGGACTGGGGTCATTATTTGCAGAGAATTTATAACTTTAAGAGAGGTGAGTAATAATTATTTTCGCTGTATCCTGAGTTTGTTTGTTGCGTCTCTGTGTCCGTCGCTCCTCTGCCCCTGACTCTGTTTTATCGGCTGTTATTGTAGCGTTGCTGATGTTTGGTGGTTCTGATCTGACAGAGCAGCTCAAAATCACACACACACACACACACACACACACACACACACACACACACACACACACACACACACACACACACACACACACACACACACACACACACACACACACACACACACACACACACACACACACACACACACACGGAGAGCGGCTTCCAAATGGCACATGAAGACAAAAGTCAGGTCACACCAATTGCAGCTAAAATCTGGCAAACTCTCCGGTCGTGTGTGGCTTTAAATGAACAACACAAGGTTAATATTGATTTGATGGATCAACATAATCTGCTTGTGTGTTATTGATCAGTGACTTTCACAGTTAGATTTTCTACAGGCCTGTTAATTAAATCAGTAACTCTTTACAAGCCGCCACAAGGTGATTGCTCTTGTGATTTGAGGCTAGACAAAAAATAAATAAATATCACTGGCTACAAAACCACGAGTTTTCTCCCCAGTTTGCTACGAATAATCTTTAACAGTCAGTACAGCACATCCAACATTTCAAGTGGCTCTGCTCCTCAGTTCTGAAACACTCTTCCTCCTGACCTCAGCAACTCCGACTCACTCCCACACTTCAACTCCAAACTCAGAACACACCTGTTCAGACGGATTCACTCCACCAGACCATAACTGCACTGTCTGTGGCAGCACGGTGGCTGCACTCAGGCCTCACAGCTAGAAGGTCTGGGTTTGATCCCCGGGTCGCCTGGGCCTTTCTGTGTGGAGTTTGCATGTTCTCCCTGTGTCTGGATGGGTTTCCTCTGGGCTCCGGTTTCCCCCATCGACCCAAAACATGCTACAGGTCTCCAGAAATAATAGCTGATGGCTAATGGAGGTCAATTAAATACAATCAGTCAATTAAAACACTGTCTAATACATTACTAAATACTAAACCATAAATACTAAATTCTAATGCCGGAGCAACTCTCTGCAGCCTGAGCGCTCATGTGGACCTGCACATTACACCAGCACATCGCACCGGCACATCGCACCGGCACATCGCACCGGCACATCACACCGGCACATCACACCGGCACATCGCACCGGCACATCGCACCGGCACATCGCACCGGCACATCGCACCGGCACATCACACCGGCACATCACACCGGCACATCACACCGGCACATCACACCGGCACATCACACCAGCACATCACACCGGCACATCACACCGGCACATCACACCGGCACATCACACCGGCACATCACACCGGCACATCACACCGGCACATCACACCAGCACATCACACCAGCAGCAGCTTGTTCTCAACAGTGTGTAACCCTCGTGTACCAACGTATGTCACAGGGCAGGTTAAACTTTTAAAAACATTACCTGTCCATCTGCTTCACGTCAGCGCGTCGCTCCTGGTCTTTTCACGCTCTCTCCTCCCCGTGTACAGCGCACATCGGCTTCCTCCTCAATGCGCTGATTAGAAAAGCAAGACGAAATGCGGAGCAAAAACTAAATTTACATTCCAATATTGGCACAGAGCCTGTTGTCTGGGTTGGTTCACTAATTCAACTATCGGACTCCCCTCTCCCCCTCACCACCAAGTCTAACCCCAAACCCCCTCCCCTCTTTAATCTTTAAGTTATTATGCATAAATGGATGGGGCAGATTAAAAACCTAAAACAATTTGGCAACATTTTAATTCACCCCAAGAAATTTAGAAGATTTTTTATTGTATGAACGACAATCAGAATATTGCAATACAAAAACACATAAATTGAACCTATAAAATACTGATACAAAACCCTAGGAGTCCATCCCGTCCACACATAGTAATGCCTAAAATATAACCATTTAAATTCAACTCATTTACTATACCAACATATACCTGTGTGCATATATTCATGTATTTTTGAAGTAAATTACAAAAAAATAAAAACATATCTGTGTACTTGACTTTATTAATATATTTGACGTGATTTACAATTTATGATTGGACATTTCAACACTGCTGATTTCAGTGATTTTAGAGAATTTGTGGAAAAACAAAAAAAACATCACTTGAATCCAGGTTAAAAATGTGTTGTAATGCACTTTACTAACATTTGTACCAAGTAAAATAATGCCTTTTTTTCTGAAAGGCTTTACATTACTGCGTTACAGCAACATCGTTTACAGAGAATTGTTGTGCGGAAGCTCAGAGATGCTAATTTTGCAGTGAACAAGATTAAGATTTTGATTTATGGACTTAAAAACAGCTCATGACAATTCCAAACTTTTACCTGTGACGTCACAAAACAGGGAAATTTAAAATAACGTGTTTTATGAGTCTTAAAGGGTCAGACCAACGAAACAAAGATCTATCAAATACATAAATCAAATGAATAAAGCAAAATACAACTCCAAATATGTGTTTGATGAGGAAACTGTGTAATATAATGATTAAACGCTCAAATTTGCATAATATGTCTTCTTTAAAGCTCCTATCTGAAAGTTGTTTCTGGTCTTCTTCTATCAGGCCGAAACTGGACCAATATCAGACAGCAGTAACATGGGTAGCATCTAGTGGTGATACGTAAGAATGCAACAGGGGTCCGTCAGCTAATTTAATTACAGATGGGAGCTTTAAGTCGGCGCCGTTTCTTTATACAAATCTGTTTTTTCAACTTTTCTTTAGAGCCACAGCGCTGCTCTTTAGTTAATACGATTCCACGGCGTCCGCGCACTAAAATATAACTAAATTACACAGATTAGAACAGAAATGGTGCAGATATTTTTATTTCCCCTGAGTCTGGCTCTTTCTACTTGGCAAAGATGATTATTTTTGCTTCCTCAGCTGGTCCAAATGTTGCTCAGGACACTTCAGAATGAATTGAGATTGGACTTTGCTCTTAAAGCCCACCTGGCGATACCTCCAGGCACTAGAGTTCCCCATCGCTTGGGTTGAAAATGAGCGAATCAAGTGAAGGTGCATGAACTTCCTAAAAAGAAAAAGAGGGCAGGTGCTCAGGGTAGTTCAAAACACATTTGCAGACTAATTACAGTATTCGGACTTGCATTTTATTTTACTCATCTACATAACTTCAGACTAGGGGCCTGTTCCTACGTGTTTGAGCAGAACGTGTTTTCGCCGAGTCCAGATATATTGTGTAAGCAGCTCTTGAGGTCAAAATGAATGTGTAAAGCTCACCAAATACTACAGGGTCATTTCCCAATTTGAGTCCCAACTTCTCCCCAGTTTCAAAGAGACATGACCCGACTTTGAATCTGTGTATGTGGTTTTGAATCCGCTGTCCTGTACGTCATACGATAACCACAAAACATCACCACGGCAACAGCCAATAAAACAGAGCGTTAGGATCAGAGGGGGCGACGGACACAGAGGCGCAAAATACAAACTCTGGAAAAAGTGCAAATAATGAGGGGACTTTATTCCTCACCTCTCATACAGCTGTACGTTTAAACTAGTGCTGTCAAATGATTTTTTTTAATATTCAGATTAATCACGATTAGTTAATTATTCTTTAAAAAAAAGACCAAAATCCATCCATTTTCTCCCACTTAATCCAGCTGGGTCACGGGGGCAGCTATGAGGATTAGGCAAAAGATCAAAATATTTGGACAAAAATGCAGTTTGTTGTGCTCGGCTTGTTGCTGGTACAAGTAGCATCGTTGCTGCCGCTGAATCAAACCCGTGTTTTGCTTTAAGACGGTATTTTAAACTTGCTGTGCTTCTGTGGAAAGAGAGTTCATAGTTCATCTAAAGTCGTGTATGGACAGACCTGATCACTGACCTAATGACCTGCGCCGCCTTTCAGGTCATCATATGTGCTTTCACTAGAGGAGCATGTGCGTTCAGAATAAACTGTGTGATTAATCTGTGTTAAAAAACATTACAAAAACAAACATTTTTTCACAGTTTCAAACTATAATCCCACAAAGGCACATTCACACACAGATTTCACATATGCATTTGACACTATCAACTAAGTCTGCTGATAAGTATTAACCCGTTTATGCCTGCTGCTGTGTAGTGCTGCACTGTTGTTGATTTGTCCTCATTCTCATGATGCAAATTTCATTTCATTTTCCATTTTCATCAAATTTCATAACATAATTTAATAAAAGCTGAGAGTCTTACCTTTTAAATGCAGTTTATTTCATGTATTTAAGTGCTTCAGAGGCTGAGATATTAAGGTTTTCATAAACAAAATAAAAATTCTTCCAAAACCCTCAGGGGATAAGAACCATTTTTTGCAGACTTTTTAGGCGTAAATGGGTGAACTGGACTCCCAAAAAAGATGGCAAACTTGTATATACCATCACCACAACGTGACCAACTTAGTATCTTGACAGGTTCAGTTTTTGGTCAAAGTAATACAACAAATGAAACAACAAATTAACAACTGTCATAATAATAATAAAACATATACATCTATATATACACACATACACACAGCAAAGATCCTAGAGTAAACAGGATTGTACTTCTCACCCTTCTGTGCACTAAACATCATTTATCGGAAGTATTGCGCTGCATTTCTCAAATAATAACACAGTTTTGAATTGCATCTGTAATAGAAGTGTAGACCTCTGATCTTTGGAACACTTCAGAGTCTCAAAGTGACTTGTTTTATTGTAGACAGGAAAAAGTCGACGTGAGGGGCACTATAGTTTTGTTGGCTCAAAACTTTCAGCTTGTGGCGTGTTATTTCAGTCTTTGTGCTCAGGGGATTGTACGATTTAAAATCTCATGTGATTCTCTTTGTGTCTTTGGTCTGTGCTCTTTGTCGCGTGCTGATTGTTGTTAGATTTACTGGCGACAAACTCCATTTTGGTTTCTGAAAGTTTCAAAAAGTTCTTATAAACTCGTCACAGTGAATAATTCGGATGCTCAGAATGCATGTGGTAAGCGAGCGAACTCTGTGGCCCATAGCAAACAGTGTGAGTGTGTTGGTCAGCTGTGGCGGTCAGTGTTCATTAGTCTCCATATGTCCGCTCTGCTTTAGCCGGCTAGCGTAGCACTGAGAAGAGGCTTTAGCGCGCTCCCCTAGGCCCGGGCCTATTACACTGGACTGCCACCTGGCCTCTGATTCCACCCACAGAGCGCGCTTTAATTGCAGCTTGTCACCTTGACGTGACCGGTTTACCCATAATCCCTTTCACCGCTGCTCAGAGGGGGATGTAAGAATAGTGACTGTACTGTAAGCTAGCACAGAGTATAGGTCTTTAAACAACAGTGCGTTAGCCGCCTGGGAGTAAGTTCATGGACATGTACTTTTCACTGAAGTGATTCTTTTCAGCACCGCCTTATTTTAACTTGTGCAGATTCTGTATTGTCCCAATTCATTATTGAACAGTTTGGCTTCAAGTGACAGCACCACTTTCTGAAGTACCCACAGTGCAGCACTGATCTGGTGGAAACGATTCTGTGAACAGTGAAAATGCAGATGTAGTAGTCATGACCACACCGACTGGTCCAAGCCTGATCTAAACAGGGCCTGTGAGGACTTTGATGTGGGACCACAGGGGATACCAGGTGCCACAGGGGGCAGTGACAAAGCTGATGTGTCCTTAGACGAGACATTTCACCCACACTGCCTCGTGTGTGTGGTGTGTGTTGGTAGTGAGCCGAGGGCCGGGTTGTTTCTCTTCAGTCAGTCTGTCTCAGGGCAGCCAGTATCTTACACCACAGAGTGTGGCGTGTGCTTTGGTGTCTTAAATGGTGTTATATCATTGTCCATGCACTGATTACACACTGTTGGATTGTTGTACAGACTGTGTCTGTACTTGGGCCTTGGCCAGTGCTCCTTTCACAGTCTGCAGTTGTACAGTTGGTCCACACCTCCTCACGGAGCCTAGACGCCCAAAGCACATCGGCCTGTGCTGTCCTCCTCCTCTCGCTCCCTGAGGTTTTTGAGGCCATTTCAAGTGTGTTATTATTGTTTTTAAATCTCTTCATGATCTGGCACCTTCTTATTTATGTGCATTGTTCACTTTGCTCACTAGACTAGCCAAGGGCTAGACCAGGGGTGTCCAAACTATGACCTTGGGGCCAAATGCAGTCCTGCAAACAGTTTTTGTTGACCCTCAAGCCCCCTGCTGAATTGGCCCAATTGAACATAGGTTTTTACTACAATTTAAATAATTGTAGTTCTATTGCCTCAGTAGCACCACAATACATTGTGCAGATTACACAAATTACAGATTAAAGGTACGATTGTTATGTCAAAAGCAACATCTGAATAACTCACTGAGTCAGCACTGGCCTGTGGACCTCCACTTCGCCCTCAGTGAAACAGTGGGGCCACACTGTCGGCCAGACTGTGTGAAGCACCTAAAAGCTTGAATAGAGTCTGTGCTTGTCTGGGGTTCTGAACATGGAACATCCTCCTTCAAACTGTTATTTACCAGAGAGTTTGAAATCACTGCTGAAACAATGTTTAATTAAAACAGATTTTCTATAGTTTTATTTGTTGTGTTAGCTGTGTTGATGGTATCTGTAAGTTTTTACCTCTGTGGGGCACAATATGTCTTCTTTAAAGTCATATTGTGGAACATTTCAGCGAAATAATGTCTTTTGAGCAGCCCAAATACGAGTATAACACAAGCTCAGTCAGACGTGTGAATGAAACACAACATCACTCCAGGTATGTTTTTGTAAACCACCATTTGATTTCCTCATTCATATTTAACCACTCTCCTAAAGTCATCGCTACTACCAGAAGATTGTCCCTCTCAGCTCACCGTACATCACTCCAGCACTAATCCGACAATATTACTCCCAACAATTCACTTTTTATTTCACGTTTATTTACCCGGCAATAGCCCACTCGCCCCTGGAGCCGTGTAACGCAGGGTGCTGTCGCGTACAATTACTCTCCGAATGTGTACTGCAATACTGCGAGGTACAAATCATATTCATAAATCATACTTACGGCTCACCACGGGGCCCTGTACCTCCTGTTGTGTGGGCCATTACTGCGACACACGGTGGAATCAGTTATGTTCGGTGTGGATATCTGTCAGACCAGTCCGGGCGCGTTGGAAATTGAGATATTATAGAGCAATTTCCTCATAAGAGAGGCCGAGAGGAGGCCAGCACAGGGCAGCGCTGGAGCCAGGAAACGGGAGGTACAAAACCATGTCAAGAAAAAGAAACAAAAGAGAGGCTATTATGCTAATCGATTTTTTTGGAGCATAGCATGTTGTAATGTTCCCGAATCAAAAACATGCCTGAAGAGATTTTAGAGTCATCCTTACATGTTTAAGTTCTCCATAACAATAAAAAACATGATACAAAACTGAACACCTTAACTTAAGACATTTCCCCCACACTGGCCTTGTGTGAATATGGTCAGTGTGGGTGGGAGGCACAGACGGCACAGGTTGGCAGCCTCACCTCTGTCAGTCTGTCTCAGGGCAGCTGTGTGGAGTGACTGAATTAGTCATAATCCTATAAAATCACCACAAAATGACGTGAGAGCATCACAACAAACTGCATAGTCTGGTGCTAGTTGTACGAGCTCCAATGCGCCTTCATCTCACTTTCCCCTGATGATCCCTGATGAGGAAATGATCCATTCCCTCAAAGTGTTTCCTCTGGAAGATCCTATGCTACAGCTGTTGACACATGTGGTGGAAAAGGCCTGTGCAATGTGCAAATGTGGGCATTTGAGATGCTCCCAAATGTCCTGTGATCGAAATGTCTTACTTTGTTAAGATAAAGATTGTATTGTGTGGTTCATATAACTAGCAACTCACAGTTGCTGAAGTGTCTCTGTATTCATGGTCACTGCAGTGGTGTGACCTGTCTGGGCTACTTCAAGGCAGGACATTATGTTCAGTCTTTATTTATCAGGGTTAAAGCATCAGGTTGTTGTTTTATTCATTCTCATCATTTAGAATTATTAGCTCCCTTGAGTTCAGTTTAATCGGTGCCTCAGTTGACCCAGACAACTCGTCTCCTTTTGAGAACTGTTTAGATCAACACTGTTGTATGTTTTACCTCATGTTGATGTTATGATGTTTGTCCTCGTATAAGAAGCCTGTTTTTGGCAAGATTAGGGAGAGACGGACCTCACATGAGGGACAGACAGGTTTTGGTTTCCTATTCTTCTTTGTAATTGTGGCACAATTGCTTTAATAAATCCAGATTCTTTGATTTAAGACAACTTTTCTCCAGTTTTATTCTTCTCAGATTTAAAAATCCACAACAGTCCATAGTTAGTGTAGTACTTCACCAAGCCTGTACACATTACCAGTGTAAGGAATTATTATTATTAGAACAAAGTGATGTAAATGTATCATGTGTTAACCATTAATACCCCATTAGTTAATACCCCCATAGAAGTAAAATGCCCTCTTTAAATGTGTCAGGCACTGGACGTTTTATTTAACAACATAAATCTGCTTCTTTTTCTTCTCTTTTGCTAAATGATTCACTGTAAAAGCGTAGGTTAGGAACTGTCTCCTGTGCTCTTAGGCTTTTAAAACCCTTTCTCTGTGCAGTCCTCAGAACATTAACGCATCTTTAAGCCACCATCACAAGTGAACCTGTGTCTGCAGAGCCTTAACCTGCAGACACTGGACACATCCGTCTCATTCTCAGTATATGCACAGGCCAAATGAGAGCCTCATGTTCTGCTTTCTGGAAAATCGTCTTGAGAACCAAACCCATTAAGAATAAATCAGCATTACAACAGTCAGGCTATAGCTGTATTTAATATATAACATACCTTTTTTTTTAAAAACACAGATTAGTCATATTTATGGGAAAAAAGCAACATCTTACACACAGGAGAACACTTTAAGGTTATCAGATGACATCACGCAGTGGTACCAAGCGTCTTGAGTTTAGGCTGAAATCACAAACTTGAACACATTCCATCAGACGGCGTGTCTATTCTCAAACCCTCCTGTTCGTTCTCTGGTAACTGCAAATCTTTGCTTTGCTTTTCGGCTCGCAGCTAGTCAGCTCCCAGTCGCCATGGCAACATTTAGTTAAACAATTTTTTTCCTGCAGACTGACAAAAAGGCTGCTCTAATATCGAGTGTGGTGGAAGAGGAGATAAGTGCTGCCTTGGTAGGACCGGTGCGCTGTAGCAAGCTTTGCCCTCGGCTAAACTGTCTCCTATAGAAAAACAATTGTCCACGATGCAGTCTGGGCTATTTTAATGGGTTCAGGTGCGGTCATGCCCTCCGGTAACTCAGCAGCCTCAGAGTCAGGAACGCTATCGAGGCTTATAGGAGCCAAAATTAAAGGGGAAGTCTAATGAGGAATCTTACGTAAGCATGTTTCTATTAGCAGGCTGTTTCATTTAGAGTTTTAGATTGAAATATGCATTGTGTAGCTTTTGTGAGCTTTTAATGTGCTTGTTTCTGCTCATATGTCATTGCTCTGTCTGGAATGTTCCACAGTATGACATTAAATAGCTCCACATTTATTCAATTACAGGTGGGTTTATATCTCAAAAATATGTAGAAAAACACATTCTGACAGATCTGACCTGTAACTTGGTCTAGTTTGGTCTTCGTGAAGATAGAAAGGTTTAATGTCAGACTGTGAAACATCCCAGACAAAGCCATAACGTTTCCATGGGGAAAAAAAGCATTCGACAGACTCTCCACCAGGAAAGTAAGAGAAAAGTGGAGTGATTCGTATGTTTCAGTCATTATAAGGGTGTAAAAAAGTGTCGTACCAAGATTCATTGCAATTCTAAAATGTCAGGGTTTGGTGGGACTGTCAAAAATGTCACTTTTCTTTGCTTGGCCCGACCATTGTTGTCGTCATCATTGCGCCAAAGAAAGAACTACTAGAATCGTCACGTTTTTGCCAATAGCAGTGGCTCGTGCTTTTATGCTTTTAGATTTAATATACAGTATTGTACAAATTCATTCCAAACTTGAAATGTGTTTTTTTTTCAGAAATATTGGTCAACCTGACATTGACTGACTAATCAGTCAGTGACTGATTTCCTTTGGCCATATACAACTTGGTGAGATAAACAATATGACAATAGTGTCATCTGGACCGAAAAGGTAAAGGCAGAAGTAAAACTTACTTATGATGCCAATTAACTTTCTCAAACATATTAACATATTATATTTTTCCATGGTTTGGATGGTGCAACTTATACTCAGGTGCGACTTATAGATGAAATATATAATTTCACATCTAAGCAAGAAATAGCCCTTACTGGCCTCTTTTTTTTGTCCAGGCAGTGAATAATCCACCAAATCTGGTCCTTTAGTCGACAGAAGTTCACTGCATCAGCACCAGCTGTTTTTTCACTCACTGCAAATGAGTCATGCGGCTTTAACTTTCGTTCCTGTAAAACATAAACAAATGTGCACAAAGCTGCATTAAACACATTATTAGTCAGTGTTTATATTGAGCAGAGAACTGGAAACATGCAGAGTGGTGGTCGAGAGGACCTATTGAGCAGCAGAAAGAAAGTTTGGAGTGAACGAGAAACTTGTGTTTGACTGGAGAAAAGTGGAGGAAACTCGAACTGCAACGAAGAAAACACAAAAGCTCATCGCGGCTAAAAGCTGGATTTATCTGGAGCTGGTGGAGTTACTCAGAAGTGACATCGAAGATGAAGAATTCAGTGGATTTAGTGATTTGGAGCGAGATGGAGAGTTTGGTAAACTTCTTCTGTTGTTTCTGCTCTAGTTTTGTGAAGAACTGTTCATATGTGAAGTGAACAAACCAGACACATGTTCAGCCTGTTCTGCTCTGTTCTGTTATTCCGATAATTCACCTTTCAGGATGAAATGTCTGTTTCTGGTGTCTGATTTGATCAAATAAATTTCCCCAAAAACTTGTGCATGTTTTTTCTTCTTCATTATGCATTTTTTGGCTGTTGCGACTTATACTCCAGAGCGACTTAAAGTCAGGAAAATATTATTTTTATATATATATATATATATATATATATATATATATATATATATATATATATATATATATATATATATATATATATATATATATATATATACACACAAAATAAATAAATATCAAAGTCATGGATTTATAGCCGTTTTTAAAGGCTACATTTGATTTTTTATTTCATCATCAAGCTTGTTCCATAAGGTAACACCTCTAACAGTGAAAGCTTTTTTAATTATTCTAGCTATAATTTATATATATATGCATACTTTCTTTTTCTCTAAATAAATGTTGTATATGTGAAGGAAGTGAATGTTTCTAAGCTTTGTACATCATTATTGTTCTATTCAGGTCAATAATATCTAAAAGTTTTAAAGTTTTTCATTTTCGAAAGATGGAATTCACTGATGCACAGGAATCTGATTTACTGATCATTCTAATAGTTTTCTTTAGGAGTAAATACACAGGATTTATATTTGTTTTATAAGTGTTTTCCACATATTTCTGGGCAGTCATTTAAATATGGAAGAAACAAAAGCGATAGTGATCCTGACACCTGCTCCTTCTGCTTTCTGTCAGTGTTTTCAAGATAATGGAAGAAAAACGGGTCAAAAACATAATCATAATTCTGTGTTTTCCAATATTGTCCATTCTTACATGTCAGTTTTTGTGATCAAAGTTGAAGTAATTACATGAATTTGTTTTGTTAGTTGTTGTTTTTTTTACTTTACTTATAATAGTGAACTGTGATAAATCGAATCATTGTTTTTGAATTGTTAAACCCTTAATCGCTTATTTTGAAGACGTCATTTGGTCGATCGATTCCTCTTTCTTTTTTCTTCAGTACATGGCCACTGCTCCACTTCCTTCTCCAATTTGATTTTCTTCACTGGTGTTATGCGTAAAAAACGAAATATCCATCGGTGAAATCGACAGTAGGCCTTTGTTGTGATGGCGTTTACGGCGATATCGGCTCCGATTAGGCACCGCCGTTTTCTAAGGCAGAAGTCAGCGATTTGCTTCTTTTATTAAGTTGTTTTCGATGAATATTGCTGCTTTAAATGTCCAAATGATATCATAATGAACCACAGGCGTCATAGATTATAACTATTAGCAGACTCAAGCACGATATGTCTTCTTTAATAAGGACGACTTTTCTTCATTGACTGGCAGCAATCTGTTCTCCATGAGCTCCATTTGACAGTAATAAAAGAGCAGCAGTCATTTTGCAACTGCCAAACTAATGAATGAATGCAATTTGATTACAAATTACAGAAAAATGAGCAGACTTTTGGTTTTGAATCACAAATTAAACCAAATACTAATGAGAGTGAGAGAGATGTTATTGATCCCGAGGGAAATTCAAGTTTTGTTGCAGCAACTTTTACACTGCACTTCTCTGTGGTTTTTATGTCTGTCAAAAGTAGGGCCCGAATAATATGGATTTTGTTGTGGCCGATATGATACCAATAAAATGGGAGTTGGAGCTGCCGATATAATCGCCAATATATTTATGACATAAAAATTCACTGTAAATCTTCAATTATTTATCAAACTTAAGTTTGGCTCTATTGGATTTTCAGTTGGGTTTATTTAGGCGACATTTATTGTTCTTCTGCCTCTTTACGTCATATTTAAAGACAGTAGGTCGGCCTGTGTTTTTGTACGATATTCTAGCCAGTAAATAAAGTACTGTAAGTAAACTACCGCTATTAGCCTTTAGTGTCGATAATTCACACTTCTATTCACAGCTCATTTCCATATCAGTGTGTGTCCAGTAACATATATAAGCCCATTATAGTCAATTTACAGTCGCTAACAGAAGAGAAAACAGCCTGTTTATGTGTGCGAGCTACAGCAGCTAATCGCTAACCAATGAGAAAGAACCAAAACGAGCTTCAAACTGACACATTTCAACACTCAGCCTCACACAGGCTCCTCTCAGATCAGCACTAAGAACTGTCCTTTAATCCAGACTCACACTGAGCGTCCGGAAAAAGAAGAGAATCTCAGTGTTGTGCAGGTGGATCTGGACACACAAGTGCACATGGCGATCGTATGATGTCACAAACACAGACAAATGACTTCTCCGATAAATACTGACGCAGAGCCACATATCAGAACATTTATCTGTCTGTAAACTGGATTAAATGGGCAGAAAAAACATGTCCACGTGGAATATCGGCCCATATCTGCAAGAATTTGGCCGATACGTTTCCAAGAGCCGATATCGGCCGATAATATCTGCCAAGAAATATATTGGTCGAGCCCTAGTCAAAAGTCTCAGTTGCAGTTTAACAGGAGGACTGGTCAGGGAGGGTCAGCAGATCTGTGTCAGGGCAGTTTGAGCAGAGTAACAAGCCTCAGGACAAAAGTGTCCATTTTTTGTGTCCTGCAGCATCACAGCAGCCTCCTGAGGTACACAACAGGAAAGGCCTCTTCTAAAGGCTGAATTATAGTTCTGAGTTGATTCATCGTACACTGCTGCCATCGCATTGTCGCCGTTTTTTATTTATGGATCTGCTTCGAGGTCTATGCGCTGCGATTTCTCAGTTCTCTGCCACAACACTAGGCGTTCGTATATACAAATGAAGCATGAAAGCGGAGTTTGACACACAAATATAAATTGGGCTTAAGCCTCACACTCACTCTGCTCTAGTGTTTCGGTTGGTGATGAAATGGACCGTTCCCTTAAAGTGTTTCCTCTGGAAGGTCTCGGCACATATCCTCTGGAAGGTGTTCTGCCACATTTGCCTTGTAAGGTGTAAAAAACCTGTAGCGTCTCAACTACTACTACTTCTATCAAGCAATACTACTCCGTTTTACTTAAGGCTGCCACACACTACAGGAGAATTTGCCCGATTGTGATTTCTTCTTCCCTGAGTTCAAGGAGGCGTGACCCGACTATTTGTCTCTGTGTACGATTTTGTGTGTGGAGTCAGTGTCAGATCAGAACCACCAAACATCAACAACTCTACGGTAACAGACGATAAAACAGAGCGTCAGGGGCAGAGGAGTGACGGACACAGAGACGCAACAAGCAAACTCAGGATACAGCGAAAATAAGACTTTATGACTCACCTAATGTAAAATGGTACATTTAATGTGCAGTGTCACATTATCCAGAGAAATTGTCCTCTGCAAATAATGACATCCAGTCCACAAAACTGTGCTATGAATCCAGTTTGAGGTGTTTTTTAAAAGTAAAAAGACTTCCTGCATGTTCTCCCCGTGTCTGGATGGGTTTCCTCCGGGCTCCGGTTTCCCCCATCAACTCAAAAACCTGCACTGTAGGTGTAAAAGTTGTGTGAGTGAGTGGTGGTGGTGGTCGGAGGGACCGTTGGCGCCGCTTGGCTTGGCAGCCGCACCTCCGTCAGTCTGTCCCAGGGCAGCTGTGGCTATAATGGTAGCACCACCACCGGGTGTGGAGTGAATGAATACTCTGTAAAAAAAAAAAAAAAAAAAGCTGTGTAAGCACTTTGGGGACATGTGTCTGTGTAAAGCGCTATATAAATAAACCTTACCTTACCTTTTATGCTTTAAAATCCTGTATCTGAAGTACTGCTCCACATTTCACTAACAATAATAACACACTTTTGACTTGTATCTGAACTGGAAGTGCAGAGCTCTGATCTTTGAACACTTCAGAGTCTCAGAGTGAGTGGTTTTACTGTAGACAGGAAACAGCTGACGCCATCACAGCCTCACAGCTTTACATCCTGTGGTCTGCAGACAGATCCACTGCAGTGTTTGAGATCAGAGATTTTAAGTCTCATAACATTCTCCTTGTGTTTGTGGTGTGCGCATTTTGTCACCTGTTTAAAAATAATTTAATACCAAAAAAATCCTGTAGTGTGTTGTTCTCCTATCATAATTGGCTATAATGTCTGAGGTTCTCAATTTGCATTTTGCAATGCCTTACCTATACCTGCCTATTTTCTGATCTGTTTATATATGTTATGTTATAATGTTTCCTCATCACAAACAGACCTGGAGTTGTGTTTTGTTTCATTCTCACACGTTGGCTGCACATTGAGGCTGAATCCTCCTCTCAGACATAAAGCTGTTCCACCTTGAGACGCTGTGTGGTAATACAGGAAGTGCTCCAAAGTGTTTTTAAACTCTATACACCTTCACGAGAATCACTGGGATAATTTCAGCCCTGGATTTGCAGATGTCTACGGCACAAAAGGTAAAACGTAGCTGGAACTTGATATCAGAAAGTCAGAAGGAACAGGGCGTTTTGAGTTTTGTAGACAGACTAATAATAAAAGGTTCTTCAAACACGTGTGAATGAAACTAAACACAGCTCCAGGTCTGTTTTTGCGCTTTAATCCTTGTTCGCCATTATACAAAAAGGCTTAAAGCTCACAAGAGTCAGTTTGGCATAATATAGGTCCTTCCGATCTCTAACGTTTCATTACACAAGCCTTCAAACTGCACCATACATAACTAGAACTCGTCGTCCTTTTTTACCCTTTTGGCGAGATTCCCTTAAGAGTTGAACTTCAGACAGATGTGAGTGTGCATAAGACACGTGGACAATGGAATGAGGAGTTTTTCACTTTATTCTGGCAGTTACCAGGTTCTTTTTGTTGTATTATTTTGCGTGGGGACAGCGATAAAGGACCCATTTTATACCCGTATTTTCTGATCTATCGCAGAGTTGTGTTTTGTTCCGTTCACATCGCTCCTCACCTCTGCACTTTTGAAACAGAGCAGGGGAAAGTGCCCTGTGCGTTTGTGGATGGGAAAGGTTTTTCAGCATTCAGCAAAAGTTTGGTTTTGCTGCAGTCTGTGAGGCTTCATTCCACCTTCTCCCAGTTCATCCCCGCATTTCTAGTCTTTACTGTAGTACAGGGGAAGAATGCGCTGCGTTTTCTGCAGGTGATTTGCACTGTTCACAGGCTCCTACACATATGACGTTCTAAAGGCTTTTGTTTTGAGCAGTCGCATTGTCACACAAGTAGCTCTGATGTAGTCTCTGCAGGTTTAAAGCCGCACTGCTGTGACCAAATAAAGCAGGAGGGGGGTAAAGTGTTTTCTCCCATACAGGAAAACAGATGTGTGTCTACTAACCAATCACTGAGAGTGATCAAGGACTGACGGTGTTTTCTGGACCACTTTGGCAGGATTTGGGATGAGGCCTTAAATTTCAGGACAGTCCTGAATGTTTTCACTCGTCTGGTCACCTAAAGGCTGCCACACGCTACAGGATTTAGGAGACAGGAGACACCAGGAGAATCTTATGAGACCACAGGATGTAAAGCTGTGAGTGCGATGGCGTCACATGTTTCCTGTCTACAGTAAAACCACTCACTCTGAGACTCTGAAGTGTTCAAAGATCAGAGTTCTTCTAGTTTAGACACAAGTCAAAACTGTGTTGTTATTATTTGTGAAATGTGGTGCGATATCATCAGAATCAGAAAGGTTTTATTGCCACATTTTATTAGGAAATTGCTGCAGTACTTGGAGCGAAACGTAGACAAACACGAGACACATTCTTCAGATACAGGATTTTTGAGTCATTATTGCTAAACAGACACGTGAGGAAACACTGTCTTTTTACTTTTAACACCGCAAACTGGATTAATAGTGCAGTTTTGTGCTCTGGATGTCATTATTTGTGGAGAACAATTTCTATGGATAATGTGGGTGAGAACTCGGGAAGAAAAAAATCGCGGGCAAATTCGGGCAAATTCTCCTGTAGTGTGTGTCGGCCTTAAGTAACAGATGACGCTGCAGGTGACACCCATGGATCATTATGTTATAGTCGTTTAACTTATGAAAAGAAACAAATTCGCTAACTTCAGCGTTAGAAAAGTGCGGTGCCCAACGGGAGCCGACATCGCCAAAGACATAATCACAGCAAAGAGCCATTAAGTTGTAGGCCCGTCCTATGGACAGCTGCAGATCACACGAGCGAGTAGCTGATTTCTTTTTTCATCTGTCCCAAATGTACTTGCTGAATCTTACGTGTATCATCTATTACTGTAGTTGTGAAAACAGGGGTCATTTTTAAGACGTCTGGTCACCTTAGTAGATGAGGTTTCAGGTATGTTTTACAGAAGACATATTGTGCTTTTGTAGTTATAATCTGTGACACCCATGGAGCCTCTTTTCCAGCTCTTTTGACTGCTTTATTATGTTTTAACTTCTGAGGTTCTTTTTTAAGACAATGTCCTCAAGTGTTTTACCTTATTGACCTCATCGCCGTCGTCACAGTTGATGCTGTCCGTGCCTCGTTTCCTGATTTCACTGTCCTCCCTGATCCATCGCTTGAACTTGTTCTCTGATCCAATGACTCGAGCCCCGTCCCAAACCAGAATGCGGTTATTTCATTTTTAAAATTTTAAATTTTTATTCTAAAATGCTCTGATATGGCGGAATTTAGGTTTTCCTGCTCTGCTTTGTCTCTTTGTGTTCTGCTGAGTCTCTCTGTCCTTTTCACGTTCCTTTTGATGTTCCTTTTGTCTGATGTGAAATGTCCGGTCCGTTTCCCCTTTGTGTGATTTATTGCACGATTTGCAGTGAATTTCACAAATGATGTTCCATTTTTGTTCTTGTGGTATTTTATCTTTGTGGTGGACTAACTGCCGGAGGAGTTTTGTGTGTGGTTTGACTAGAGTGATTATATTGTCATTTTTCAAGGCTCTCTGGATGGGTTCAGTTATTCCTCTGATGTTTGGTACTGTGACTGTGTTTTTTTATTATGTATTCTGTAAAGCGTCTTTGAGTGTCCTGAAAAGCTCTATATTATCATTATTAATAAATCCTATGTGTATCACAGATTAAGAACATAAAATAAGAATGAAGTAAGTAGGTCACAGTGGGCGTGTACCAGAGGCAGTGAAGATGGGGGTAGATTGGTCACGTGACCAACCACAATCACACTCTGACAAAACCTTACAGAGATGATGAGTGGAGCTGTGTCGACGATTATCACAAGGGCAAGAAGTGTCGTGATATTGAGTCACGCAACTTCCGGTCAGTGCTTTTCTCTGGTAAAATCCCTGTGGAAAAGTGTTGCATATTTTTGAGCAGCTTCATAAATCTGCCCCATCACCAAATCTTCATCCAACAAGGAACAAAGAACAGATTCTGTCCATGGGGAAGTTACCCACAACGAAAACTTAAAGGAAACGACGAGCATTAGTGAAACTACTGAGCAAAACTAACATTATGGTCATCAATAAAACATAAATAACTTGTTCACTCAGACTGATTCTACAATTAAAATTAAAAATCGATTTTGTGATGTTGATATTAGCACAGACTGAGATTTGTGCAGTTTAAACACTATAGATGTTCACAGATTAAATGTCGACCATTTAAACTGCACAAATCTCTCAGTTTGTGCTAATATCGATGTCACACAATCGATTTTTTATTTTAATTCTAGAATCAGTCTGAGTGAACAAGTTATTTATGTTTTCTTCAGGACCATAATGTTCACTACTGCTCGTCGTTATTCACCTTAAATTTTCATCTTTCTTTCCTTGATAGTTGTGGGTAACTTCTTCATGGACAGAATCTGTTCTTTGTTCCTTGTTGGATGAAGATTTGGTGTTGGGGCAGATTTATGAAGCTGCTCAAAAATATATGACACTTTTCTACACTTATTTTGCCGTAGAAATGCATTGACCAGAAGTTGCGTGACTCAATATCGCGGCACTTTCTGCCGTTGTGATAATCGCCTATTGTGTCTTCCTGACTTCAGAGGGCGTGACTGACAGGTGGACTAACCAATCAGAGAGACACAGGCCTTTATAATGTGGTTAAAATCTCTGAAAAGTCCATTTTGCAGTATAGGAAAAGACGCAGTTAACACTATTCCATGACTGCGTCGTTCAGTCTCCACATACCATTTTGTTCCACATCCTTGTTCACATTTTGTATCGGTTCCCCCTGTGTCTGTGCATATCTAATAGGCCCTCCTCCCTCTGCTGGGACGTACCAAACGGCGCTGACATTCTCCACCGGACCACCCCACATTCTGGCAGCTCTTCCTCTTCCTCTGCACTCCGTAATTACACCTGCACCGAGCACAGTGTATCCAGGGGGGCGGCTCCTTCAACAACAAACACTCACTAGCCCCCCCGGTGGTCAGGAACGGCATCACCCGCGTCCCGCTGACTGGTTTACTTACTTCCGTGTCTTTTTCTCCCAATTAGGCCCACGTCTCCTGTGCGCCCAAAGGCCCCCCCCCCTTCCCCATCCTGGGTTTGATGTACGGAGTCAATCACGGTGCATGATGGGAGGGGGGAGGTGTGGGGGACAACGCTACCCCCGTGAGGAAGGGAGCGGCAGTGTGGCTCCACAGGTGACCGGAATTAAATTAAAGAGCGGTATTTTACTTCTGTTTTACTTTTATATGTCATTGCTCCATCTGAAATGTTCCACAGTGTGACATTAAACACTTCTACCTTACATTTATTCAATTACAGGTGGTTTTATAGCTCAAAATTACCTAGAAAAACAGGCATTCTGACTGTGAGCGGGGTCGCCTCTCCACAGATCTGACCTGTAACTCGGTCTGGTTTAGTCTCCATGACGAAAGAAAGGTTTAATGCCATACTGTGAAACATTCTAGACAAAATAATGTTTCTGTGGAGAAAAGCATTTGACGGACTCTCCGTCTGAAAAGTTACGCAATGCACCTTTAACATGATTTGCTTCCTTTTGCTCTCTGTGCTAAGTCACTCCCCCTTCAGAGCACAATCATGTGGCTCACACTACTGTCAAGTTTCTGAAGTTTCTGTGTACAGTTTTGTGGAGGTGCAAAACATTTCACTATAAGGACCATCCAAAATGGAAAAAAAGTAGAATCAGAATCAGAATCAGAATTACTTTTATTCATCCCCGAGGGGAAATTTTCTTTGTTACAGATGCAACCGACCAAGAGCATGTACATCGAACAAGTTACAAAATAAGATAAATACAATAAGATAAAAGATAAAATAGCTCTCTCTGGGAAATTATTTACATCAGTGACATATTTATGACTATATACATGTGTGAGCAGGAATAGGATGAAAATGACTGAGTAGTTTGTGAGTTAAAGTGCAGCGTTCAACAGTTTGATGGCGACAGGCAGGAAAGATTTCCTGTGTCTCTCAGTGGAGCAGCATATCTTTTTAGGGGTGGGACTTTGTCATTAATTAATCTCAATTAATCGCATAACAATATTTGCCCCAAAAGCAATATTTATTTGATGTAAATGAGTTTTAGTGGTTTAACTTCTTAGGTTCTTTTTTAAGACAGTGTAGTGAAGTGTATTTCCCTGAGCGACCTGCAGGTCCATCAGGCTGACCACACCTAGAGGAAGAAACATCTGATGTACGACACGTCACTGCCAGCACCAGGGACAGTTCTGAAGATGCAGCAGCTAAAACATGTCAACAAGGTAAATACACTTGACTACATTGTCTTAAAAAAGAACCTAAGAAGTTAAAATACTAAGAAGACATAATGAACATCTTTGGCGTGAATTTTTGGTGGACTCGTTTTCTTCCTGAAGTCCGTCATTTGCTCGAGTTTGGGCGCTGACCCCTCGTTTGTACTCGGAGCAGAACTGCTCTCCGTGCTGCTGTGATGTGTTTTTGTGTTGCTTCTGTGATCTGCAAACTCTTTTAGTTTTTTGAATAGAAATTTAGCGTCCAGCAGACCCAGAACGCTTTCATGCTCCAATATAATTGTCATGGTGCACTGACAAACGTAAACCATATGTGTTAAAAATTTGAATGCATTGTTTTCTTTGTAATTAATTAATTAATTAACACGTTAATGTCCCACACCTAATATTTTTTAATTATTTATTCAGATTCTACACTCCTATAAGAGTCAAAAACCCTTTGTCAGACTAGTTTTCCTTGCCTGACCAGCCTGATCCTGTTTGAATCTAGAAGAGTCTGGAACTGGACCATACAAAACCATAAAATCTCTGTCCAAATTTGAGACGGTCCAACCACAATTTGTGGCACGCGTCCCTCAAATGTTGAAGACATTTCCTCTCAAACTCTCGTATCATTCAGATCAAAATATGTAACTTCTTTTGCACGAGATAAGTAGTCATTTGTGTTTTGCTTGTTGAGAAAATCCACGGTGATTCTCATTCCTCTGTGTTGTTTTTTTCACCTGTGAACATCTGTGTTTGTTTTAGATGCTAACAGAGCACACGTCTTTCTCTCACCTTTGAAATCAGGGAGACAGGATATTCGTCCACATCCTCTCGTCTTTATAAAGCTTGTGTTTCTGGCTGTTCAGGTACGTTTTCACGCACCAACAAAACACAGCCGTATTAGCGCGTTAGCGTTAAGAGCTCTTGACTTATCTCATTGACCAGTGTGACATGCATTATCTCGCTGCTCAGAGCCTGTTTGAGAGTATAATCCAATGAGAAGTGTATGACAGACCCTTCAGATACTAACCAGACCAGAGACAAGTCACAAAGAAGAATCAACCATCGACTCTACAAAGAAGTGGACTAAGGGAGTGTGATGTCACCCATAGCGTTCGGCTCCAGTCAAATGCGCGAATTTGAAACAAGAATATTTTTTGTATTATTTATTATTTTTGTATTTATTTACTCATGCAGAGGAAGTTGGATGTACCTTTCAGTGTCACTTGTATTTATTTAATTATTTATGCACTATTTTTTCATATCACAGCCAGTGTTAAAAGTCTCGTATTACACAAAATTGACTCTTGTTATAATGTTGTTACCTCCTCAAGAACAGACCTGAAGTTTTGTTTCATTCACATGTTTGAGTAACCCTACGTTATTAGTTTGTCTGCATCTCAAAATGCTCTGTTTGACCTTGTGATGTCATAAAGTGGTAGTTTTCAAGTTAACAGGGTTACACGCTGCTATTCCGACATGCTGCTATTTAGACATTAAAGTCTAATACGAGAAAACGTTTTTGTTTGCATCTGGCTTTTCCGCACGTTTGCAGTGGCTGTTGTTTATTAGCATTTTTATTCCTCTTTTCCGACATGAATAATATTATGATAGCCTATAATACTTTGCCCTCCCAGGTATCATAAGACGCTTCGGCCGGTTTGATCAGAGAATACTTCGGCCACAGAGGATTTTCGACAGTGAGAAAATGTCCTAACTGATTGCCATTTTTTTTTAAAGAGCATAGTCCAGGTTTCGGGAAAAGATCTACACCTGGGAAGACTATCACAACTCTCCAAAAAGACAGGAATAAAAAGACAGAAAGACGGAATAACAATACTAAAAACTGTCGGAAAACTGGTCTGTCTAAATGATGAAGGGATGTTGGAACAGGCGGCAGACCCCAGTTAACAGCTACTTTTTCCATTTTGTTTAGTAGAGATCGGCAATTCCATCTTCTCGTGAAAATGTGTGGGGTTTAAAAACACAGTGGTGCACTTCTTGTATTACCACATAACATCCAAAAATGGACCTCTGTTGAGTTCTAATGTCAGTTTGAGATCAGAACTCAGCCTATGCAGGGTCTGCGTGTTAAACGGGTGAAACAAAACACAACTCCGGGTACGTTTATGATGAGGAAACTGCATTAAAACGGACCAAACATAACAGCAGTTCTGCAGTCCTCTAAAAACACAAGAGCATTCGCAGCAGTAAAAAGCCCCCCTCTCACATATCAGCTCTAACCGCTCTTGTCTTGTGCGTCCGGTTTCCTCACTTATTTATTTATTTGACTGTCCCACACTTGTCAAATATCATAGGCGCCCAATCCCTCATGTGTCAGAGTGAACCGTCCACACACGCCGACGCACACGCACACACAGGAGGAGGCGGAGGGCATCTTTATTCAGCACACCGGACGGTCCTGACCCCCATCCCCTCTGCTGTCCGCCCATTCTAATGAGGTCCCCGGAGAACGCACTTAGCCCCACGGCGAGACGAGGAGCAGCGCTGGGTGGGGGTGGCTGGGGTGCACAGGGGAGAGGGGCACCCACAGAAACCTGTAAGCAAGAGCACACAGGCAGGGCGAGCTGGAGTACACTGGAAATCTGCAAGAGAATAAACCTAAAGGTCCTACTGTATATTACACAAAATTGAGTCTTGTGAGCTTTAAGTTGTTAATGTTCCTCAAAAATGTATCTGGAGTTGTGTTTTGTGCCTGAGGGATCTCTTAGTCTGTCTACATTTCCAAAGCTTAAAATGTTCCGTTCCACCTTGTGATGTCATAAAGTGGTAGTTTTCAAGTGAACAGCTCCTTTTACCATAGGGTATCCATAGATTCTCGTGAAGGTGCATGGAGTTTAAAAACACAGTGGAGCACTTCCTGTATTACCACATGACATCACAAGGTGGAACAGAGTTTTTTCAGTTTGAAAGAAGAACTAAAGAGCTAAAAAATATGCAAGATGTGTGTGCTGAACATGTGTAAATGAAATAAAACACAACTCAGACATTAGTAGATCAGAAAATGGCATAATATGGGCCCTTTAAAGAGGGGGTATTATGAAAGTCAACTTTTTGGAGCTTTCTACTGTGTTATAACATTGTTCCCTCATCAAAAACATGCCTGATGAGGTTTTGCTTGAGTCATCTAGCAATCTCTCCCAGGTCCTGTTGGAACCTAGACATGCCAGCGCCACCTAGTGCCTCTGCTCGATTCCATTTCTCTCCAGCAACTAGGTCAGGAATCAGAATAGGCAACCGGAAGTTGTAGTTGACCAATCATGTGTGAGCTGTGAAGCCCCTCTGGGTCCTTCTGTGTCCAGTACAACAGTAAACAAACTGCTCGAGATGGATGGAGACGAAGACACACATTTTGCGATGTCCATGATTCCCGATGTCGAGGATTTAAAGCCAGAACAAAGAGAATGTTTGGTGAATTTTGTCAAGAGGAAAGAGGTTATTGCTTTTCTTCCTACGGGCTTTGCTGTTGTGCCGGAAATTACTTGGACACCACTGAGTGTTCCGGCACATTCCACACGTCACCACCAAATAGCAGCGATTGATTAAATCAAAAAAGTACCTGTGAGGTCAGACTGTTTCCATGAAATTAAAGTGGCTGATGAATCAGGCTCGTTTGAACCCTCCTCATGTTTAAACTCTTCTCTGTGAAAGGTGCTGTATAAATAAACTTTGCTCACTTCCTCGTTCACTTATTATGGTTAGATGTAAGATTGTGCTCCACCCACACGCCTCCCCCAGGCTCCCACACAACACTTCTCTATAAAAACAAAAACATCACGGTCACATTGTTATATAGCGCTTTTTTCCACCTGTAAAGCAATCAAAGAGCTTTACAAAAAGGAAACCCTCACCCATTCACACACCAGCGAACACAGACACTGTGGGCGAGTGGGTCAAGTGTCTCAAGGACACAACAGCAGCATTCATCTGTGGGAGCTGGAATCCCACCGCCTGTGAGTCAGTGGATCTGAACCACCAAAATTCGGATCAGTGGAAACTCTACCAACGGACCTACTGCTGCCGATACAAAACTGTGCACTACAACTTCAGATTTAGACTGCCATGTTACTTTTAAGTGTTTTGAAAATACTTTGAACATTCGCCTGAAATAACAAATTAACAACACTCGGAGTCTCTCCTCCCTTTGCTCCACATTAAAAGCAAACGTTCCAGAGCGACTCCCAGGACACTCACAGCAGGTGTGTGAACGTATCCTGTGCTGCGCTCACCTGCGTCATGAGGCTCCTGTGTCCTCGTCTGTAAACATGATGTTTGTGTTATAGTTCAGGGCACTTGCATCATCCAGCGTGACAGAATCCATGTCTAATGCTGTGTGGTACACCACCTTATATGATGCTCACAGTGCTGCTGGTTTACTGAAGCAGCATTCATAAAGCGGGAGGATAGTTGTTGATTTTCAGCACGTTTTCATTGAACAAACTCAAACGGTTTATCAGCGTGATTGGGCTGTAACGTCTTTAAGAGACACCGTCATTTATTTGGCTTCATGCTGTCCGATGCCAACACTTTTAGACACATAAACACAGAGGTCTTTCCTCGTTTCCCGCCGTAGTCACAGTGAAGCCGAGCGCTACAGACGCTTTACATCTCTGCACTTCATATCTCCTGCTCTGTGCTGCTTTTGCCTGGTGCAAAAACCCTGACATTACAGCGCTAATACTCCCTACAAACACTCTGACAAGGAGAGCGTCACTGCCAACTACTGTAGTGGATGTGCAATTACACTTTACTCTAGTATGGCAATGTATTCTATTTGAGAAGGACTGCACTAATGAAACTATTGCACATCATGTCAGGTTTCTCAAGTTGCTGTGTACAGTTTTGTATCATGTTTTAGTATATTTATGGAGAATTGTTGTGTAGAAGCATGGGTGACATAGGCTTGTGGGCGGAGCATAGGGCCCAGGAGAGATCGCTACATTACTCAAACACACATGGATGACATCTAAAACCTCTTCAGGCCTATTTATGATGATATTATAACACGAGAGAAGCTCCAAAAAATCGATTTTGCATAATACTCCGCCTTTAAATCAACAATCTAATATATGTCTGCACACTTGGAGCTTGACATTTGCCGCAGACACGTGCTGGGGTTGCGTTGGTATTTGAGGACCAGGACCTCTCCGTCAGGCCGTGAGAGGGGTGGAGATGAGAGGGAGATGACTGATATTCTCTATTAGCGTTTTGACGAGGGGAGGACGGCGCGGCGGTAATGAATTGTGGCACAGTAATGGGCTTGTCTACAGCCAGACAATAGCCCAGCGCACCTCCGCCGTTTAACCCCTGACCGCAGCCCAGAGGGACTGCACGCAAATAAGGAGCACGCGTCATTCCCATGGGAGTCTGAAGGCGAGTTAGAGAGGTCTCGCCGTGGTAACTACAAACGTGACAAAAAAAAGTAGGATTACATAAGATTTACCCAAGACTTACATCCACAGTGTCTCTGTAATTATATACAGAGCTGATAGAGTCGTCAACATGTGTGTTCAGGTAAGAGTCACGTTACTTCAAAGTAATACTGATCAAGTAGAAGTATAAAGTAGTCCAAGAAATGATTCAAGTAACTTAAGAGTAAATGTTGGAACGTAACATCTGATTTATAATTTAAAGTGAATGTAATTTGACATAAAAAATGCACAAACTCTGGCACAGGCTGTCTAAAAAATGTGAATGATTTTGGCAATTCTTGTTGAAATAACCTAAAATTTTCACACTGTATAGAAACAGATCAATTATTTTACATTTTTTTCAGGTTGAGCCATGCCTTTCACTTCTAAAGAGGAAGTCTGGTCGCACACAGTGACTGTGGGGCCTTCAATTCAACATTTGGAAAAACTTCACAGACTGGTGAACAAATTTGGACTTGGTACCAAAACTTTTAAGAGGAAGGTGCTTATGTAGGGCTAAAGGAACTGGTAGAATGACGTCAACATCATCATTGAACTGGACATAGTCATTTTCAAGAAAATTGCTTTTAAAATTATGTCACATTTTTTTGGACGCCCTGTGTTTTCAAAGTACAGACACAAAAATGAGACGAACTGAATCATATCTGAAGGAGACACACGAATGTTTGAATCATTTCATATTGTCAACATTTTGTCCACTTTTGTCACTTGTAGACTTACAGTGAAAAGAGGAAGCACAACTTTTACTCAAGTAAGAGTACTGTTACTTTAATACAAATATTACTCAAGTAGGAGGAAAAGTGCTGCTAGAAATGTTCTCTGAAAAGTACAAGTTCTTAAGAAAGTTATTCAATAAACATAAATGTGAAAACATAACTGAGTCCTGCCTGATAAAGCCTTTTATTGTCCAGTAATCAGGAAGTGCATGTTAGCATGTGATGGCAGGACCTCGCTCTGGTCTCTGAGCATTATGAATAGGCCTGGTATCGATACGATACATACAGTACGTCAATACATAGGCCATGATACGATACATATCTTTTGTTTTAATGTGATTCGATACGAAATATTTCAAATCAATAAAAAATAAAGGCTAAATCATGGCTGATACTAAAAGTCTTTATTAAACCACTTCTTGTGCAAAGTTCATATGAAACACCCATTTTACTCATCAAAACAGTGAAAATGTCAAATGTGTCGCACAAATGAGTTTCCGCCCTCTGAGCAAAACTGGAGCTCTAAGAAGATAATTGAGTAAAATATACCAAAGAAATACTCTTGGCGAGATATTGATACAACAGCCGACGATATCAATACTGTATCATCACACTAAACAATACCATATCTCGATATTTCAATATTTTTGCACACCCCTAATTATGAAAAGCTCTTCTAAACTCATCGTGGTGAATAATTAGGAAGCTCTGAATGCATAAGGTCAATGTAAATCAGATACACCATTAAACACAAAAACATTACATTCATTTCTTGTATATTCCAGAAAATGTTGATAGTTTTGTAAGAGGATTTGCTAATAAAAACACTGGTGCACAGGGCCGGCTCACAGACACTCCCCGGACATGCTCTTCACGTGTCATATTTACGAGACAGGACCATGAGGTGCCAGGTAATAAAGCTCTGTTGATCCCGTATTGGAGGTGGCGTGGAGAATGGGCAGGAGCGGCGGGGCATCTGTGACACTGGCGCGACGATTCATTTATAAAGGTGTCGTAATGAAGAGGTCCGGATGGGTGTCGGGCTAATGATAAGGTCACATGGGCGAACCGTGGAACAGCGTGTCCGGGGAGGTCACATGGGCTAACAGTGTAACAGCGTGTCCGGGGAGGTCACATGGGCTAACCGTGTAACAGCGTGTCCGGGGAGGTCACATGGGCGAACCGTGTAACAGCGTGTCCGGGGAGGTCACATGGGCTAACCGTGTAACAGCGTGTCCGGGGAGGTCACATGGGCTAACCGTGTAACAGCGTGTCCGGGGAGGTCACATGGGCTAACCGTGTAACAGCGTGTCCGGGGAGGTCACATGGGCTAACCGTGGAACAGCGTGTCCGGGGAGGTCACATGGGCTAACCGTGGAACAGCGTGTCCGGGGAGGTCACATGGGCTAACCGTGTAACAGCGTGTCCGGGGAGGTCACATGGGCTAACCGTGTAACAGCGTGTCCGGGGAGGTCACATGGGCTAACCGTGTAACAGCGTGTCCGGGGAGGTCACATGGGCTAACCGTGGAACAGCGTGTCCGGGGAGGTCACATGGGCTAACTGTGGAACAGCGTGTCCGGGGAGGTCACATGGGCTAACCGTGGAACAGCGTGTCCGGGGAGGTCACATGGGCTAACCGTGGAACAGCGTGTCCGGGGAGGTCACATGGGCTAACCGTGTAACAGCGTGTCCGGGGAGGTCACATGGGCTAACCGTGGAACAGCGTGTCCGGGGAGGTCACATGGGCTAACCGTGGAACAGCGTGTCCGGGGAGGTCACATGGGCTAACCGTGGAACAGCGTGTCCGGGGAGGTCACATGGGCTAACCGTGGAACAGCGTGTCCGGGGAGGTCGCTGCAATCCAGACGTCAGCTTTGATTTGGTCATCGCGAGGTGCTGCTGTTTATTGTTGTGTAGGTTTGTTTCCTGTCATTTGAGATGACTTTCACTATTATAATGTACCTTTTACTTTCACTATTATAATGTACCTTTTACTTTCACTATTATAATGTACCTTTTACTTTCACTATTATAATGTACCTTTTACTTTCACTATTATAATGTACCTTTTACTTTCACTATTATAATGTACCTTTTACTTTCACTATTATAATGTACCTTTTACTATCACTATTATAATGTACCTTTTACTTTCACTATTATAATGTACCTTTTACTTTCACTATTATAATGTACCTTTTACTTTCACTATTATAATGTACCTTTTACTTTCACTATTATAATGTACCTTTTACTTTCACTATTATAATGTACCTTTTACTTTCACTATTATAATGTACCTTTTTCAGCAGTGGTGTAATCTGTGTGGGGGAAGTTCATTTTCTGCATGAACAAGTTCAAAGTTCAGTTCACAAATTTCAACATGAACTAGTTCACTCATAGTTCATAAATGTTTAGTTCATAGTTCTTTTTTGTCAGTAAGTTGCTGCTTTTGTTTTTCAGTATCATTGCCAATATTATTCAGTTCAGTTGTTTTAAGTTTGCTGCTGATGTGGCTTAAGTGCTTTTTCTTTCTGAAAGCCGCGGGTTTGCACATAAATATGAGGTTATTCCCTTGTTCTAGAGTCTTTAAATGTTCATATGATGAACATGTTGCTCCTGCTACAGTCGCCTCCTGCTGCTTTTTTGTTGTGCCTTGTTTCGATGACGCACGCAGCGATGTGACGCTGGTGTCTACTGTTGTTGCCCGATTTAATGTTTTTCTGCTAAATAATAAGGGCTGTTTAGCCGAGTTTTCGCCTGGAACACAAAAATATCTGGCACCCTATTGAAGGAAGTTTAATAGAAGCACACGCCATCCACAGACACCAGAATGAACGTGTTCACAGTTCATTCATCAGGCAGTGATACAGTTCATGTTCCCCTAAAATATGAACATGTTCATGAACTATCGTTCAGGGACAACACTGCGTGTGTTGTTCCCTCATCAAAAACATATGTGGAGTTGTATTTAGCTTCATTCAGGCTGGTTTCAGTAATCCTCTGTAGAAAGTCCTTTGCCACTGGAAAACACATAAAATGATGGTGATGTTATAGATACAGAGAATGTTTTGTGTTGTTAAAACATTTCTTTAAACATTTCTGCTGTCAAAATGCACTTCTGCTTCCGTTAAGATGTCTGGAGATGTTCCTCATAACATAGTTGAATTGTTTCCGCTGTAGTAATTCCCCCTGCTGCCAGTATATGGAAAGCTACACCAGATCAGAGTATAATCCAGATCTTTACAGCTTTAAATGGACTGACCCCACAGTACATCTTGGACCCTGCACTCGCTCTGAGGTGGGAGGCCCAGCTCCAGCTCATGGGGCGTAAAACTAGACTTAAACCAGGGGGTATTAGGCCTTCTCTGTGGCCCCGAACTCTGAACTGCTCTGCCCCGTATTATGCATTTTAACACTTTGTGTTTATCGTTTTTATTTAGGATTTGCCGTCTTTTGTTGGATTCATTTTTCTGTGCAGCACTTTGGAAACTGTCATGTTTATAAAACGCGCTATAGAATAAATTGGAGCTGTCTTGGATATCACTTCAACCCTGGAAATTATATCCAGTCTCTCCTGAACTAAAGGTAAAAAGTAGTTGTTAACCTGAAACCACAAAATGACAACACCAGGTGGAACAGAGCACTTTGCACTTTAACCCTTAGAATCCGTGTAGTTCACAGGCGAACTCACAACCATCGGGACAAATATTTCCTTTCAAAAACATTTTCACCACCAGCGTTAAGTCCAGTGTTATTTCCCGTGAGGTTTAATCCATTCTCGCCGTGGTAGGTTTGCAGTAACGTGATTATTTTATGATAAAACAAAGAGTAACTTTTCATGGCGGACCTCCATTTTGATTTCTGATGTAAATAATGGTGACGTCCTCTGACATAGTCGGTCTCTCGGCCAATCAGATGCGCAAATGACCGTAGCATCCAATCAGGACAAAGAGCTGCTACAGGTTAGAATAATCAAGGAATAATAAGGCCAAATAACAAAAAAATAAAGAAATAAACCTGTACACGCAACCTGCACAATGACATATACACAAACATTACACACATGCTCCACAAACTGTACTATGGTCCAAATTTGGTGCACAAAAATTAGTGGAGGAAAAATGTGTGTGTGTGTTAGAAAGACGACAGCCAGGGCCTGTGAGAACTATATTTGAGAATCAAAAAACTTATTCATTATTTATCTTTGTGTTGTTGTTTTTTTATCTAAAACTGTAAAAAATTATTTCCATTTTTTTCTTCTGTGTATATAGTTATTAATATTATTTTCTTTCTCTGACATTAACTCATTATATGACAGCCCAAGTTGTCCTGAAAAAAAAAGATGTCTTTAACTTTTCTGTGCTTGAAAGGGTTGAGATTCTATTTGCATTAATACACAGAAAGACGGAGAAAAACTAGCAAAACATGGCTGAGGTATTTAAGGGTTAATAAAGGCTTAAACATGTGTGAATGAAACAAAACACCACTTCAGGTCTGTTTTCGAGAAGGTAACGACATTATAGCTTAACACTCACAAGAGTCAGTTCTGCTGCACTATTGGACCTTTAACTGTCGCCTATTAAACGGTGTAGCTCACAATAGCGTGCGGTCATAAGCTTGTGACTATCATTTGAATAGATTGCTAATTATGCTTAACAACCGCGCTAATTCTGTTTGGAGTCTAAATACCTCCGCACAGGTAAACGCTCGCTCGAATTACGCTGCGGCTAATTGCATTCCGACGGGCTTCCAGAGCTGTAAACGCGCTTGCCATTCCCCTCACAAGTGGTGTACTTACAAACACCGGCCTAATTGAAGCCGCATTGTTATTCCGTGGTACGGCGGCGGCGCGGCGGAGCGGCCTGTCAATCATAGCCTATTGTAAAGCGCGGGTCCGGTCGCCGGCGTCCACGCCACCGGAATAACATTACAACGGGCGCGCTGACGGCTAACGACAGCGGCGGAGGAGCAGGGGGGGAAGCTAATTATCCGGGAAACAAAGTGCAAACAAGGGGAGCCGCTGCGCATGCTGATTCCCCACGCGGAATGCCGGAGTGTCGGAGCGTCGGGAGCACAAACGCGCTCACGGTGGCGTTACAAAACAATCTCTGTACAGGATAACAAGTGACACACAAACGTTATGAATACGCAATGATAAGTAGGATGTGTTGTATAAGGTAATGTCACTTTTATAGGCGGGAGTAAGTTTGCTTTTACATCAGATGCCCTTCCAGATGCCGTATTATTCAGTTTGGGAAGTTCAGCAAAAAAAAGTAAAGCCTCGAAAGTGTTTTGTTTTCTTCAAAAAGTGTTTCCGATAAGTGGTTTTTAAAAAGGTATTGTGTAGATTTTCAGGTGGAAGGTCCGTCATTTGCTTGTTTCTATGGATACTCTCCTCCTCCTCCTCCCCGGCTCCTTCCCCACCTGGGTAGCTGTGGTCATACTGAACTGGCCCACGGGCCTGGACATCTATAGCCTGTCCGTCCATGGGAGTGGATCTCTCCTTCACTGTAGTTCTCCCGAGGTTTCTTCTTTTTCCCAGGACTCTGGGTTTTTGGAGTTTTTCCTTGCTGAGAAGGAGGGTCTAAGGACAGGGGATGACTGGACCATGTTTCATTTGCTGCTTTACATGAATGTTGTTTATTCCTGTTTTGATATGTCTGTGTGTATGTTTTACTCATCTAAATCTTGGAACGGCCTTAGAGGCAACTGTTGTTGCGATTTTGGGCGCTACAAAATAAATTGAATTGAATACGTATGTCATTGCTCCGCCTGGAATGTTCCACAGTATGACATTAAACAGCTCTACTTTACTTTTATTCAACTACAAATGGTTTTAAAGCTCCAAATACCAAAAAACAGGCTTTTTGTTGTTTTGCTCTTATTTTATTGGGTTTATTGTTTTAAGACTAGTCTGATCAAATCTGAGCGTTAATTTTTATTTTTATTATTGTTGTTCTTACTCTGTATTTGTGCAGCACTTTGGAATCTGTTTATTGGATTGGACCTCTCCACAGATCTGACCTGTAACTTGGTCTGCACTGGATAAAAAACAATATCTAGGTTAAGTTAAAATGGCTTCTTAAACTAAGAATATTTTACTTTATTTGAGTAGATTCAAGTGATCTACAAATGGAATAAGAGTTTTTTTTTTCTTAATTCAAGCAACATTCAACTTTGTTTCTTATTTTAAGCGCAAAAAGTTGTTGTTTTTCTTATTTTAAGTGTAGCCAGATGTATTTTCATATTTTAAGTTCAAAAAGTCTTGTTCATGCAGATAATTTTACTTGTCAAGTAAAATTTATTCAAATTACGGTGAAACTTTCTTAATTCAAGTCATCTTAACTTGGCTCGATTATGTTTTTTGTGGTGTGGTTTGGTCTCCATGACGACGTAATGGTTTACCGTGAAACATTTCAGGCAAATCTATGGCTTGGAGCTCCATGGAGAAAACAATTTGACAGACCTTCCATCAGAAAAGTTACACAATCCACCTTTAAAAATAAGTCTCAGTACCTGATTTTTGGACTAAGAGTTAAAAAAAACAAAAAAAAAAACATGATGGACGCCTCTAGTTGGAAACCTTTGAGTTTAGACGCCCCCTGACGAGCGTCTTGGACCAACGAGAGAAAATTACTTGACTCGGGCGTCCGTTGCCCTGGAAACAAATGTCATTTCCCGGTCTTTTTCCGGACAATGGCAGACCAGGTTGAGAGAGTGGCTTTAGTGTTTGCATTACATAAAACCGGCAGCGGAGGATCAGTCCTGGTTCAGTCCTGGTTTAGTCCTGGTTCAGTTCTGGTTCAGTCCCGGTTTAGTCCTGATCCAGCGCCGAGCTTAAGCTTGAAAACATTCCACAAAAACGCAGGACACACATCCACTTAGACTTTGCATGTAAACTGTGGATGACGTTATGGTCTGAACGCACCTTTAACATTGATGAGGGAACAACATTATAACAGGTAGAAAGCTCCAAAAAGTTTACACTATACCTCCACTTTCAACAGTTTGCGTTGGTCCGACGTTATTTCTCACTTACGTTATGCATTCCGGAAATCCGAATTATTCACTGCGATGAGTTTATAAGCGCTGTTCACAACTTTCACTGACGAGTGCTTACAGTTTTACCATCAGGGTAACCCCAAATTTACACCAAAGCAGTAACAGGGTGTATGAGCAGCAGGTATTACGTTTACATTTTAACCGGTTGGACAATTTACATGAGCAGTGTCGTACTCGTGTCCAACGGCCGTCATGAGGCTACGCACTGCTCAAAATCGGCTGGAGTTCTAATTTTGCAACATCAACAGAGTGTCTCCAGGCTTTTATCAGGAGAAATACAAGAATTATCATATTTTCCGGACTATAGAGGCACCGGTATATAAGCCGCATCCACTCATTTATTAAAAAAATTAAGATAAAAGTTATACAAGCCACAACCGGTCTATAAGCCGCTGATATCTATGTTGAAAAATAAAATGAGATATTTACTGCATATGCAGAACGATTTTGTACTGTAAATGTACATTTATGTACCTGAACAGGTTCTTTCTGAACAGTGCCTTTTAACACAGCAGCAACTGTGCTGATTAAAACGAGGTCAAAAACAGAAAAGAACCGGTAATTGACCTTCATTTCTCCTGTGCAGTGAAACCACAAGTCACTTTAATCATCTCCGCTGATGCCGAGCTCACAGCAGCAGCACGGTAGAGGTCTGCATGGGACACAATTTTCAGTCCCGCTCCCGCATTCTTCAGTACCGCTCCTGCCCGATGTGGGCGGGAGCTCCTGCCCGTGCCCGCAATAAACTTTCAGAATATGTCCCGGGCCGCACTGTTTTGTGTGGGTCCCGTGGGTCCCGTGGGTGCAGGGCTCTACAGCGGTTTCCTTCCTGGAGCAAGATCGATGCCTTCAACTTAAAACTTGCATCATACAAACTCCTTCGTGCTTTTCATGATGAAGGGGCGAGGATTTGAAAATAATTACCAGTTAGTAATTTGTTGTGCGTGTTATATCTGCTAAATAAAAAGTAGCGTATTCTTTGCATTAATTTTCCATCTATCTTGTTTTTGAAATTCCGGTTAGAGCGCCCCTAGCGGTGGAAGAAAAATCCACATTAGCCGCTCCGTTCTAAAAGCCGCATGGTTCAAAGCCTGGGAAAAAAGTGGCTTATAGTCCGGAAAATACGGTAAGCACGTGGTGTCAAAATAAACTTCCAATACTTTTAAACTACTACATGCATAATCACCATGCATCGCATCAGGAGCTCAGGGAACGAGTCGTGATGGACTACGGAAAGTTTACAGCCATGGAAGATAAATATAAAACTCTTTGCGCCATCAGACAAACTTTACAAGAACAACTTCTGAAGGAAATGACAACGCTGCAAAGGATTGTCTTTCTTGTTGTCAACCTTTGTTTTGTGTCTTTGTTTTGCGTCTGGTGAAAATTGAAGCTTTCACGTGTCGCTGATGCTCCTGGTGTAAGTTCCAGGTAAAAAATAATAACAACTAGCATGCTAACAGGGCACTCCTTGATTCTCAGACACTAAAACACTCCATAATTAGATACAGACTGTCGACAGCGGACCTACTTTGACCTCAATACATTTCCTTATTCTTAATGCTTTGATAGTTAATATAGTGTGTCCGTGTGTACGCGGACGTCACCGAGCTCTCTACTCCATCCAGTGGCCATTCACAGCTAATGCGAGCCTTTTTCTCCACAGTTAATAACTCAACTCATCCGGTTTCTTTTCCACTATATCTTGTTGCACTTTTTGTCCCAAGTTAAACTCCATTCTCTTCAGCCCTCCTCACAGAGCCGAGGTGCGTAATAGGCCATTGGAATAGATTGCCTTCATATTGTCCCGTAATAAGTCAAATGTTACCGACCATACCGTAATTAGCTCCAACAATTTGCGGCTGGCTGACCTCGAGATAATAGTGGGGACATTTTAATTCAGCGGAGAAGAGCCGCGCGGAATCATTTAACAATCAAAGGAGCCGATTAGCGGTCGAGGCTATGTCTTTAGCATAAATGATCCAGGGGAATAGTTTAGCCGTATGAGCTATTAGCTAAAATGGGTAATTAGAAGAGGCAGGACTGGAGCTGCATTCTTCAGTATTTCGGAGACATTTTGCAGACAAGGTTTAGTAAGTGAATCAGCAGTTACTTAAAGGCGCTCTACCGAAGTTTTTACTGCCTTCCAAACTATTTTATTACGTCATTTTCTGAACTATTTTACAAAGTTGTTTCGTCGTCACAAACAGACCTGGAGTTGTGTTTTGCTTCATTCACACATTTCACACACAAATCCTGAGTATATCTTCCACTTTGAGATGGTGGTGATACAGGAAGTGCTCCACTGTGTTTTTAAACTCCAAACACCTTCACAAGAATCATTTGGATCATTTCAGCCCTGGAATTGCCAACCTCTACTGAACTGAAAGGTAAAAGGAGCTAAATTGAAAACACTGCTTGACGTCACAAAGTTGAACAGAACAGCGCAGTTATTGGACCTAATTTGGTCTGACAGCGGCAAAAACAGAAAGAGGGGAGACAGTTTTTCAATCCAAAGTGAATTGGAGCTAGAGTGGATGGAGCTAGAAGCGCGTCCATGCTCACGTCCTATTTGGAACTCAGCGCCCAAAGCGTTGGATATGTTCCATTTATATATATATATACCATTTATATATATATATATATATATATATATATATATATATATATATATATATATATATATATAGATAGATATATAGATAGATATATATATATATATATATATATATATAGATATATATTTATATATATATATATATATATATATATACCATTTATATATATATATATATATATATATATATATAGAAAGGTCATCTTGGACTTAAATTGAAGCTCAAAAATTTGGGAAGTTTTTTCTGTACATTTCATACACTGATACATGTAAGAAAATGCTTGAAAATTATGACATTTGATGATAATTTGTCATGTGGACAGACATTTTTTTGTCTTTTGGGGTATGTTGAGGGTGATATTTGACAGTAAAAGTGCAGCAAGCCCCAGAATATTTTTCCACTAGTTTCCCCGATGTGTCAGGATACAACAGGCAAATTTTTAGGGTTATTTGACCATTTATGCAGTTGCAGCACCTTAATATTTACAATTACATACAGTTGTGCTTATAAGTTTCCAGACTCTGGCAGAATTGATGATTTCTTGGTCCAGAAGCTGCACATGGGACGGACTTGGATATTCAACATGATAATGATCCAAAACACAAAGTGGAGCTGTGGCTCCAGCAGAATAAAGTGAAGGTTCTGGAGTGTTCGTCTCTTCTGACCTCAGTATCACTGAGCCTCTGGGCAGATTCAAGCTGCAGTTCAGACAAGAGCCCAAGAATTTACAGGAACTGGAGCCTTTTGCCCAGAAGAATGAGCAGCTTTACCATCAGAGAAAAGAACACATCCACATCTGTCACAAAAGACTCCAGGCTTCATTGGGTCATTTGTGTAGTTTCTGGTCTCATTATAATTTAAAAAGAGGAAACACAGATAATAAATGGCTTCACCCAAGCACTAACTGTTAGAATAAAATGCTTATAATGATGAGGTTATTAAAAAATGTACATCTAAGTTAAAAGGTGATCTCAAATTTGCAGAGGATGAAAGAGCCTGTGTTAACGCTATCTCTGCTAAAACCAGATGTGTGACCTCTTGTGACCTCTTGCTTCGTACTGAGCTAAGTTCCCAGATCATAAATTTGTTCAAATGTAAAACAAAGTCATGATATACTTCACTATGTTATCTGTGGTAAGCTTAACGAGATTATGTATACGTTGATCAGGTTGCCTTTGTACTGACATGATGGATTGTTTGAACCAAATAAAGGTGTGCTGCAAGGGAGGGGCTTTGGAAGAGCAGCGTGGACGAGCCTAGAGAGAGCTGCACGCAGGGCCATGCTCTCTCGTGCAAGGCACGTAAAAAGAACTGACTCAGTATTTAATCCCAATTGGCAGGAGACTGGCATTTAAATGTCACAAATACAAGGCACTGGATTGTGATTGTATAAAAATTATGACACTAACCATGAGTGAAAGAAACTTCTTGGTCATCTTTCAGAGAATATGAATGATAACACAATCGTTAATATTCTCTGAAATATGGCCAAGAAATCAATCAAATTCTGTCAGGGTCTGTAAACTTATGAGCACAACTGTAATTCCGCCAATAGCTTTTCCTAAATAGGACATTTTTTGGGCCCTGAGACCAAACGGGGCTGAATTGGGGTTGGTCCCTGTCAACTTGTGATGGTCCAAGATATAAGATAACAAGAAATAATAGTGAAATAAAGGTAGCAAAAAACATCCTGAGGAGTGGACCTGGCTCCCAGCCTATACATGCTGTGATTATAACTTACCAACAGTGGCTTAAACTAATTTTATCTCCATGGCGACAAGCAGGTGGCGGCTCTTCGTCCACAGAAGTTACAGAGCACCTCTTTACTGCTACGTCAAATTCGTGTCGAGCACCAATGCAGTTTGAGAAGAGGAAGAGACAAACGTGTCCCTCCGCTCTGGTGTTTCTGGTGATGAAATGGTCCATTCTATCAAAGTGTTTCCTCTGTAAAGTCTCTAAAAGTCTTCTGTAAAAAGTCTGGAGCATCCCAAATAGGCTGTATCCACGCTTACGTCACAAACCAGGAAGACGTTTGGAAACACACGATGACGACTTCCGGTGTAGTTCGACACTGGGCTCGACCGACTGTGATCAAACCCACTGAAGCAAATGTGATCGTTGGTAAAATGAAGACTGCAGACGTATGTGCTGTTTGGAATCATCTGGAATTCTGCGCCCTCGTCTTTTCTAGTCGCATGTTTCCAGTGCACTCGGAGTTGTGCGTCAGTGCGAAAATGATGAAAACTGAGGTGGGGTCAGAATTGTTGATGGTCCAAACATAACAGAACACTACAGTGAAATGGGGATGAAGAAAACTGGCACTTTTCTAATTTTTCTTACATTTTGTCATGAACAGAGCCCCCCAGAAGTTGTCATCGCCTATTTCCAAACGCCTTCGTGGTTTGTGACGGAAGCGTGAATAGAGCCCATGTTCATAGCTCTTAAACTGTCTCCATGGACACGAGAGAAAGTCCAACAGTCCCTTACTTGTATTCTTTGAACTGCGCATGCGGCACTTCTTAGTTGGTTAAAATCCCATGATATGACCTTAAAACTGAGCTCAAAAATCTAAAAGCTCCAAGAAAAGGTATCCACAAAAGCAGCTAACCACTCTGTACACATGTGAGGAAGTGAGCACGGACATGTGTCCGACTCCGCTGGCCCTCTTTTCCTAACTGCTGCTTTCAAACTCATGATTTTGGTCTAAAAATGTTCTTATTAACCCGGTCTACACAATCCTAATGTTAATAATGAATAATTTAATTCTTAATGTAGAACTTCTATAACTGGTAGCCTCAATGAGCTTCATTTGACTGGAGCTGAACGTCATGCTCGACGTCGGACTCCCTTAGTCCACTTCGTTGTACAATATGTTCTGAACGCACCACAGCATTACAAGTGCCTATTCAGCTCATTCAAATCTCCATATCTTTGCATCAGTTCTCACATTTTTACATGTGATATCTTTGGTTTGTGGCCATGTTTTAAGATCTCTTCAGTTCCAGCAGTGGCCTCGTCTTTTGATTCTCTGATCATTATTCACCTCTAAATGACTCCCTTAAGATCCCCCGGTCCTCTTAAGCACCCACTTAACCTGGATGGGTGCTCTTTGGGCCTGGATGGGTGCTCTTTGGGCCTGGATGGGTGCTCTTTGGGCCTGGATGGGTGCTCTTTGGGCCTGGACGGGTGCTCTTTGGGCCTGGACGGGTGCTCTTTGGGCCTGGATGGGTGCTCTTTGGGCCTGGATGGGTGCTCTTTGGGCCTGGATGGGTGCTCTTTGGGCCTGGATGGGTGCTCTTTGGGCCTGGATGGGTGCTCTTTGGGCCTGGATGGGTGCTCTTTGGGCCTGGATGGGTGCTCTTTCGGCCTGGACGGGTGCTCTTTGGGCCTGGACGGGTGCTCTTTGGGCCTGGACGGGTGCTCTTTGGGCCTGGATGGGTGCTCTTTGGGCCTGGATGGGTGCTCTTTGGGCCTCTTTATCCGGCGCAGTGACAGTGGGTTAAACTGGCTCATCCTGCACCACCACTGCGGCCCCGGGGCCAGTTTAAAACTATCTGAAGAAAACAAAGTACGAGTAACGTTACTTCAGAATAATCAAGTACAAGTAAAAAGTAATGGGCCAAGAAATGACTCAAGTTAGAGTAGCATTACTTCAAAATAATAGTACTCAAGTAGAAGTACACAGCAGTCCAAGAAATGACTCAAGTAAGTGTAACATTACTTCAAAATAGTAGTACTCAAGTAGAAATACAAAGTAGTGGTCAAAGGAATGACCCAAGTAAGGGCAACGTTACTTCAAAATAATATTACTGAAGTATCCATAGTGAAGTAGAAGTACAAAGTATTGGCCCAGGAAATGACTTAAGTAAGACTAAAAGAGCATTTGGGAAAACTACTATTTACTACTATAAAGAGTAATGTTACTTCAAAATAATATTACTCAAGTAGAGGTACAAAGTACTGGTCCATGAAATTACTTGAGTAAAAATGTATTTTGGAAAAGTACTACTCAAGTAAGAGTAACGCTATTTCAAAATAATGTTATTTAAGTAGAAGTACCAAGTAATGGTCCAAGAAATTAGTAGATACTAGATACGTGTAAGAAGTATTAGTACCACCAGGAAATTACTCAAAGTAAGTTTTATGTTACTTCAGAATAATATTACTCAAGTAGAAGTACCAAGTAATGGTCCAAGAAATGACTCAAGTAAGTTTTATGTTACTTCAGAATAATATTACTCAATTAGAAGTACAAAGTAGTGGTCAAGGGATTTACCCAGGTGTAACCAGGGTGGAAATCTGCTACTAAACATATTAAAATCTGCATTTCGGCATTTCTCTTTACGTGAGCGTCACCTGGGTTACGTAACGCTGCGCCCTCACGCACGTACATGCGTGACCGCGTTGACCCAATCGTAACGCTCGTAGCGCGTCTTACAAGCTGTTTGTGCGGCTCCTGATCAGAAGCGTGGGGAAGGAGCGCGGCTGCTACAGGTCGGTCCTCGCAGATAAATGTCAGTTCATTTGTATTATAATGTTTTATCGCAGTCTAAAGCCGTCGCTACATTATCTGCCTGTAGAGACCAACCAGCGCAGGGGCTGAACGCGTTGATCGTGCGGTGTGTCAGAAACTAACGGGAATTGGTGAGTCTGGTTGTCATTAGCATTAGCCACATTAGCCACATTAGCCACTGTCAATGCTTTTATTATGGACTGGCTATGTCACAACTAGCTTCCCTATGCTATTGTTTTGGATTTAAATCTTAATGTGCTTTAAAGGTGCAATATCTGCAGTTTGCACTTTATTTTTATGCACCATGAAATTATTATGTAATGAAACTATGATGCAATTTATTCTATTTAATGTGTTTAGACCAATGCACTTTATTAATGAATGTTGAAATGAAAATGTGTTCTGTCATTGCAAATAGAATAATATGTACGTGTACACTGGATGTTTACTAAAACATGGTCCTGTTTATACTGTACAGGTTCTCCGTTTGTGGAGATTTGATCTGATGGCGAGCTCAGAGTTTTGGCTGGGAGCCGGACATCTCCAGAGCGCCCCCTGCTGGTCTGGTAGGAGGCTCTGGCAGCCTTGTTCCCCCTCACTTTCTCGTTCATCCACATAAACACATTCACGAAGGCTTTAAGCCTAAGGACATTACTGACAAAAGGACATTTAAAACCTTATGGACATGTTTTCATTTTGTCCAGTCATCTCACTACACAGTGAAGTGTGAAGTATGTGAACGGTTGCCCCCCTTGGATGAACAGTGGATTTTGTAATGTTTTGGGATGAATACTGTCAATGATTGATCAAAACCATTGTACCATTGTAAAGACGTCAAAACTTTTTGTTTTCATTCTGCAGATTGTAAATATCAAGGGTTCTCATGGGTGTTTGGTAATAATTTCCTTTTCTCACTATCAATATATGGCACCAACCGCACCTTAATTCCCCTGTGTCTGTGATTATTTACTGTACATTTCCTCCCAGAGTCGGGCCAGTCTTCTGAATAGCCTGAATTACTAAAGTTACGCTAACAGCCTATTAATTATCTAATTAGCCTGTGTACCTGTTACACAAGTAAGGACAATGGTACTTCAAAATAATATTACTGAAGTAAAATTATAAAGTATTGGTCCAAGAAATTACTTAAGACTAAAAGAGCATTTGGAAAAACTACTACTCAAGTAAGAGTAACATTACTTCAAGTTAATATTACTCAAGTAGAAGTAGAAAGTAGTGGTCCAGGAAATTGTTACTTCAAAAGAATATTATTCAAGTTGAAGTACAAAGTGGTCCAAGAAATGACCCGAGAACAGGTACGTTACTTCAAAATAATATTACTCAAGTAGATGTACAAAGTTGTGGTGTAAGAAATTACTCAAGTAAAAATAAAAAAGTATTTAGATGAAGTACTACTCAAGTAAAAGCAACATTACTTCAAAATATTACTCAAGTAGAACAACAAAATAGTAGTCCAAGAGTTAAAAAGTATTTGGGGAACCTACTACTCGAGTACTGTCTGGACGTGGGTGGGAAGAGGAACCAAAACATTACTCGAGTAAGTACTGTGGTAAGTAGGAGTGTGAAGTATAACGTGTACTGTTAGGGGTTAAAGTATTGTTGGGGGAAAAGTACTCTGAAAAGTACAGTGTCGTTAAAACGATACTCGAGTAAATGTTTCTGAGGGAACATCTGCGTGCGGCCACTTTCTCTCCGTCACATTTGTCTTTCTTCTCAAATCCTTTCTTTTTTTGTGCATGTAAATATGTGTTTCCTGTCAGGTGTGCGGAGGAGAGGAAGAGACAGAGTAAAAATACGAGCTCGCAGACAGCTCTGACAAGCAATTACAGCCGAGCAAGAGAAAGATGAAGGGAGAGAGGGAGAGAATGGAGAGAGAAAGGGAATTAGAGGGGGTGAGAGAGAGAAGAGGAGGAGGGAGAGAAAAGAGAGCTGAGGCGAGGGAGAGGAGGAGGGTGAGAAAGGAGAGAGAAAAGGAATTGGAGAAGGGTAGGAAAGAAGGTAAAGGGGAGAGAGAGAATGGGGGAGACAAGAGGAGGAGGGAGAGAGAAAAGGAATTAATTGGGGGAGGAAAGAGAGCAGATGGGAGGAGAGAGAGGAGGAAGAGGGTGAGAAAGGAGAGAGAAAAGGAATTGGAGGGAGAGGAGAGAGAGGAGAAGGGAGAGATAGAGAGGAGAGGGGAGAAAAGAGGAGGGTGAAAAGGAGAGAAGAGGAGGGAGGACGGGCGATAGGAAAGCAAGGAGGAGAGAGAAAGAGAGGAGAAAGGAGCAAAAAAAAGAGGAGGGATGGGTGGGAAGGAAAGGAGTGGAAGAGAGTATAAAGGAAAGAAGGGAAAGGAAGGAAGAAGGAGAAGGGGGTAGGGGAGGACAGGAGAACAATGAGAGAGGGGGCTAGGAAAGGATGAAGAGAGGAGAGAAAGTGAAAGAAAGAAGGAGGGGAGAGAATAGAAAAGCATTAAGAGAGGGATAGAGGGAGAGATGAGAAGTAGGGGAGAGGAGGAGAGGAAAGAGTAAGAGTAAAAGGAGAAAGAGAGGGGGAGAAGGGAGTGGAGGATGGGAGAGAATATAAAAGAGGGAGGGTTGAGAAGAAGGAAGGAGGAAAAGGGAGGAGAGTGTAGAAAAAAGAGAAAGGAGAAAAGGAGGAGGGCTTAAGAAGAAGTAGAAAAGAGTGAAGGGAGGAGGAGAAAGAGGAGACAGAAGTAAGGGAGAGGAGGAGAGGACATTTGTAAATGGACAACACATAGAAATCAATATTATACTGCGACTACTACTACTACTACTACTGCTACTACTACTACTTGCTACTTAAGCTACATTGCTACTGCTGCTACTGCTACATTGTACTGTTACATTGCTACTGCTACATTACTACTATTACTACTACTACTATATATACTGTTATACATGTTACTGTTACTGTTATTACATTGTTATTGTTATTATTACTACTATATTATATTAATACTACTATTACTATATTACTACTATTAATTACTACTATCTACTATATTACTATTATACTACTACTACTATTGTATTATCATATACTACTATTACATTGCTATCATTATCATATTACATTACATATATTACTATTACTATTGTTATTGTTATTGCTATTACATTACTACTAATATTGTTATTGTTATTACTACATTACATTGTTATTATTACTATTGTTATTGCTATTGTTATTATTATTATTACTATTGTTATTACTATTATTACTATATTGTTATTATTACATTGCTATTGTTAATATTATTATTATCATATTGTTATTATATTACATTATATTACATATATTATATTACTTATTATTATTATTGTTATTATTATTACTATTATTATTATTATTACTATTATTATTGCTATTACTTACTACTATTATTATTATTAATTATTGTTATTATTACTATTATTACTACTACTATTACCATACTACTACTACTACTACTATTACTGCCACTACTACTACTACTACTACTACTACTACTGCTATTGCCATTGCTTACTGCACATTGCATACTGTGCTGTTGTTGTTGTTGTTGTTATACATTACAGCACAGCATGTTGTTGTTGTTGACAGCATGTTACATACATACATATACATTACATTACATATATATTACATGTTATAGCATTACATTACATATATACATTACATTACATATTACATTACATTGTTACATTATAGCTACATTGTTATATATTATATTACATTATATTACATTGTTACATTACATTACATTATATTATACATATTACATTACATATATATTATTACATTATATTATATATATTACATTACATATTATATTACATTACATTACATATAGACATTACATTACATTACATATACATATTAGTATTATTATTATTATTATTATTGTATTACACATATTATATACTACATATTATAGCATATATTATATATTACTTATATACTATTATATACTATTATATATATATATTATATTATTATTATATATATATATATATATATATTATTATATATATATATATATATATATATTATTATTATATTATTATTATTATTATTATTATTATTATTATTATTATTATATATTATTATTATTATTATTATTATTATTATTATTATTATTATTATTATTATTATTATTATTATTATTATTGTTATTGTTATTGTTATTATTATTATTATTATTATTATTATTATTATTATTATTATTATTATCATATTGTATTATTAGCATACATATTATTATTATTATTATTATTGTTATTATTATTATTATTATTATTATTATTATTGTTATTATTACTATTATTGTTATTATTATTATTATTGCACTACTATTATTACTACTACTGCAACTACTACTATTATTATTACTACTACTACTCCTGCTGCTACTACTACTACTACTGCTACTGCTACTACTACTACTACAACTACTACTATTATTATTACTACTACTCCTGCTACTACTACTGCTTACTAGTACTACTCCTGCCACTACTACTACTACTACTACTACTGCTGCTGCTGCTGCTGCTGCTACTACTACAACAACTTCTACTACCTTATTATATTAGAAAAGCATCTATAGGCTACACATTTCTATGTTCAAATTAACACTATACACTAGAGTTGTCCCTATTATTATTATTATTATTATTATTATTATTATTATTATTATTATTATTATTATTATTATTTTATTGTATTTTTTTGCATTTGTTTCATATCACACCCAAATATTTGGCTCCAAATTTTATGCAAATGAATTCATATTTGGAGGTTGCTCGAGACCCTATGGGGCCTATATTATAACAGAGCCAAATAAATACGGCGTATTTGAATAATGTGTCACTTTCATCTGCAAACACAAACTGCAACTTGCATAAAAATCACTTAGAAAGTCCATAAAAAGTTACTTGAAAAAGCAAAATTTGTCAATCTCGAGCAAACTTGAGCTTGAGCCTCTAAAACATCTTCTTTTTCATCCAAATTTCTTCCTAAATCTTTTGGATGCTAAAACCTTATCTTCTGATCCAGGTTATCTGAAACTGTATTTATTTAGTTTTTTTATTATTTGGACCAAATTACACGACTATAAATGACTCCTAATCTTTTTAATTGACTGGAGTGAGGAATGGGGAGGGGGTGTATTGCCCAGGGACACAACAGCAGCATGCGTCTTGTTGGGAATTGCGCTTACAACCCTCCGGTGCTTAAAATAAAAGCATGTCCATTGTAACACATGTCGGCGCTGCTCTCCCCCACGCAGAGGTTATTGGACAGCTCTGACAGATGGGTGCCCGGCTCTCCATCCTCTCCCTGGACTCCGGACAGCCCGAGCGTGCGCCTCCGGGGGGCGGTCCCTTGGTGGCGCTACAGTTAGCTTCCATTAGCTTGATGAATGACCTAATTAGCCGCGGTAAACACAGTGGCGGGAGATAGGAGGCCCAGGCAAAGCGGAGAGCCCGGTCCATTCCTCTTCTCTTTGTCGTCTGGAAGTGATCTTGAACCACTTTATTCACCTTTATGTGTCAGACCCAAGTCATACTGGAGGAATATTTTGGTGGAGGAAAAAAGTCACACTGGGGGTGTTCTACATATATGTCTATGGTGCAATGTTCAGCATTTACCATGGAGACACATTTGCAAACACTGTCAAAAAAATTGTAAAATGGTCTGAAAACTCAATTAAAAACACAAAATGAATTTAAACAGCACATTTTCAGCCTAAGATCAGTCTGAGCGTTCATGGTCCTGTTTAGGAGTTTGATTTTCAACAAAAAAAGTGAGTGACTAACAGAAAAACTGCTGCTGACTAATTTCACGTGACTTGTTTAACAGCAAAATCATCTTTTCTGTAATATAATCCAAACTAAATCAGCTCTTTCTGGTCAGATTGTGTCAAAATAAAGATCAGATTAAAGTCTAGTAGAGCTTCTGACAGAGTAGTGCCTTTAGTTAGCATCACATCCCCAGGGAATTTTGATGACATTAGCCGCCAAGTATAAATATGGTGTTTTATGGCGTTATCAATGTAAGATCACTCTCCCCTTTAGTCCTCCAGACCCCCCTCTCCACCTGCCCCCCTCACTCTCCCCTGTAGTCCTCCAGACCCCGCCCCCTCCTCACCTTTCACTTTCCCCTTTAGTCCTCCAGACCCCGCCCCCTCCTCACCTTTCACTCTCCCCTTTAGTCCTCCAGACCCCGCCCCCTCCTCACCTTTCACTCTCCCCTTTAGTCCTCCAGACCCCGCCCCCTCCTCACCTTTCACTCTCCCCTTTAGTCCTCCAGACCCCACCCTTTCTCCCCCTTTCACTCTCCCCTTTAGTCCTCCAGACCCCACCCCCACCACTCCCCACACTCTCCCCTGTAGTCCTCCAGACCCCACCCTTTCTCCCCTTTCACTCTCCCCTTTAGTCCTCCAGACCCCACCCCTCGTTCCTCTCACTCTCCCCTTTAGTCCTCCAGACCCCGCCCCCTCCTCACCTTTCACTCTCCCCTTTAGTCCTCCAGACCCCGCCCCCTCCTCTCCCCTCACTTTCCCCTTTAGTCCTCCAGACCCCGCCCCCTCCTCACCTTTCACTCTCCCCTTTAGTCCTCCAGATCCCACCCCTCCTCCCCCTTACACTCCCCTTTAGTCCTCCAGACCCCCCTCTTCTCCCCTTTAGTCCTCGAGATGTAGATTTTGATATTCGACTGTATTATTTGTTGATTTTCTTGTTTGTTCATAAATGTAAGAGGCTCAGGGCTGTTTTTGTCCAACGTCTGAAAATATTTGGACAATTTTTACCCTGAAAATACAAAATGATCAAAGTATTGGAGATAAATTCGCCAATAAAAGTATAATTTGACAGGACATGTTTGTGGAAGTGCTTATGGAGGTTACCATGACGACGATTACACTGACGCTTTATTTATGCCTCATTTCCCAGAACCCGCTGAGCTCATTCTGAGAAACTCATTTAAGGTATTTTTTTATTTTCATTTTTTACTCTCATGTTGTGTTTAAGCAAATTTAGCCTCGTCTCATGAAGATAAAAACTGGAAATGGTTAAAAGGATTTCAATTTTCTTTTCTTTTTTTCAACGCAGAGATGAGTGATGTGAGATTCTGATGAGCCAAATGTCAGAGCGTCTAAAGTGAAGCGGAGGACTTGACCTTTCACCACCTGCTCCACAGGCTCATCACAGCTACACAGAGGTGCGCCGTTAGCATGGACTGGAGGGAAATACAAGGGGAGTTTTCAAAGGGCATTTTCCAAAACAAAATAAAATCCAAAATAACAAACGATGTAGAAAATGTATAGAGAAATACAAGGGAAATTTTCAAAGGACATTTTCCAAAACAAAACAAAAACAAAAAAAATTAGAAACTGTATAGATAAATACAAGATGAGTTTTTCCAGCACATTTTCCAAAACAAAAGAACAAAAAATGTAAATGTAATGACCAGAAAAAGTTTAAATATCAAAACTTTTTTTTTTTAAATATCAAAATGTATCAATTCTCATGCAAAAATATCTTTACTTAAAATGTATTTTGTTAAAAAAAACTAAACTTTTTTAAGGTGAGATTTGCAGGTGAACAGGAAAAAATCTTAAATTTAGAAATATCAATTTGAAGGTTTTTGAATAGTTTAGTTTAGGAACAGGAATGTGATGAAAATGGATTAAAATGTTTTCATGTTAAAATAAGACATTTTATGTGTAAAAATGACCAAAATTGTATATTTATCATTTTGAAATACAATGTTTAAATTTTAATACATTTTCTGGTATATTTACATTTCAGATGAGTTGCTGCTGGGGCAGAACTAAACAAATTATACGTTTATATTCTTTACTGTAGTAGAGTTTCAGTGCATTTGAATACAAAAAGCATTGGTATCGGTATCAGATCAAAATGTTGTGATACTTGTTATAGTTTTTCTTGGTATCAGATTGAACAAACATCACTGGTTTTACCCGTCACTACATTTCTTAAAACCAGTGGTGGAAGATAAGGAAACGTACAAAAGGAAAAGTACAATAATTAAGTACAAATATCTGTACTTCACTGAAGTACATTTTGCAGTGGATACTTTTACTTTGGTATATTTGGTATCTGTACTTTCTACTCTACATTACTTTAGATCTGGACAGAAAAGTAAAAAGTATTTTTTTATGATTTGACACTTGCGTTTTGTTTGTTTGTTTGTTTTTTGAAGTACATTTAATTCGAGTTAAACGTCCCGACTCTGAGCAACACAAAAACGTCCAAAAAAATAAGAATCTCTTAAATCAGCTAAATTCTTGATCAAAATCACTACATTTCTTTAAAACTTTTACTCAAGTAGATCTTTTCATGTGATACTTTTGTTTTTACTCGAGTTACTTCTTGCCTTTGTAGCTGTACTTTTACTGAAGTAACAAAATCTAAAAAAGTACTTCATCCGTCACTGCTCAAAACAAACTACAGACGCATAGAATCGTTTTTACTGCGTTTTCCAGCCTGCTGAGTTACATAATGATATTTCCTTTCGTTCCATTTACTTTCCTTTATTGTTTTAATCCGTTTTATTTCATTCTGTTTGTGAAAGAAGCAACAGTTCAGGAGGCAAACAATAGATTCAAAAGAGTCAGTAGTTTTTTCCATGTATTTGAGCAAAATGTGACCTCCAGCACAGATATATTGTATAAGCAGCTCTTGGGGTCAAAATAAGTGTTTTATTGCTTGCGAATCAGGAAGTGCACCTTTAGCATGCTAGTTTTTGTTCGCTTTCGCCTCTTAAAATGGTGAAAAGTGCTGATAAACTCCTCATGGTGAATCATTAGGACGCTCAGAATGCAGTAAGACAAAAACATCAGGTACATATTAATATTTGTATTTATTTAACCACATTGGACAAACATCTTAAACTTGTTTGTAAAAGTGAAGAGAGTCGTGCACAGTTTAAAATCTTCTGTACAGTTGTTCCAGAGCTCCTCCCCTTTAACACATTTACTACATTTCATAATATTTGTTCTGAGTTTGTTAAACGTGTCTGTTCCTCTGAGCTCATATCGGCCATTTCGGATGTTGAACATTTTCTGTAATGATTTTGACAAGAGACTGTTGTTCACTTTGAACATGATTTTCAAAGTGTAAAGTTCGACTGAATCGTAAAATTTTAGAGTTTGAAGGTTTATAAATAATGTGTTAGTTGGTTCATTATGAGCTGATAATGTCATCGCTCTGATTGCCTTTTTTTGCAAGGTCAAAATTGGTTTTGTATTCGTCTTATACGTACAGTAGGTTATGTCAGGCATTACTACTGAGTTATTTATAATGAAAAGGCTGTTTTTATTCAAGATATATCTATATTTATATATAACTGCGATTACTTTGGATATTTTATTTTTAATTGTATTTATATTATTTAAGTTTTGTTTCTGTAAAACATAAACAAATGTGCGTAAAGCTGCCTTAACCCCTGAAGACCAAAGGGCAATTTTAGTACATTTCTCCTCACCTGGATTTTTGTCTTAATGTTGCTTTTCAAACTGCCCCTTTTACCCCCTAATGAAGTGTTCTACCTCCTTTTGTTCAGTCCAACCTGTTATTTCACAATCTGCTGCTGTAGTTGTGTCATGAGGCTGTGATAAAAGCTACATTACCAGAAATAGAGAACAGAAAATAAAATTCACACTCTTTTATACAAAACCCACAGCAAACTTTTTGTTAATTTAGGGCCTTAGCTACAAAAATGCAAAATCTCAAGTCTATAAGTAAATTAAAAATCTCCTTATTGCCCTAAAAACAAAAAAAGTGCAGTGGCTCCATGACTTTCCTGGTCCAGTCGTGGAAACAGCTCCTGTCAGGTCCAGGGCCAGAGCCACAGCACTTCTGCATTTCCAGGGTGGAAATTACATTTGGATTTGTTCATTTGGACTGAAATAAACCTTTAAATAAAAATAGAAAGAGATGCACAATTACACACACCAAGATGTGTCATTTTCCATGTGTGTGAGAATTAACTCCACTTAGAGCGACTTTTTCCCTCGTTATAAACACACACAGTCAGAGGAGTCGACCATCTTGACTCACTTCACTCTTTGGCAAAGTTTGGCTCGATCAAAATGGACGGAGCGCATGAGTTTGGGGAAAACAAAGTTCCTATTGGACACTCGTTTTGCTCCCGTCATCACACAGCGTGAGTGTGACGTAGGATAAAGCCGCAGAAATGTACGGAAACCTCTATGTCTGCACTTTCAGAGGGGAAAAGGACGTTTCTGTCTTTTATGGTGAGAAAGTTCTGCGCGGTTATAGAAAACATATTCCTCTGAATCGTATACGATGTCGTAGATCTTCGAGGGTGAAACACATTTTTACTCAATGTATATATGGAGCGGAGTAGTTCAGTGCTGCCGTCATTCCGGGTGGATTAACCCAAGAACTCCAACCGATAGATATTAGTGTCAACAGGTTGTTCAAAGTTAAACTGCGAGCTGCGTTCACTAAGACAGGGACACAACACCGGGCGAGTTACACCACAATCTGCCAACGGATCGTGGATGCTCTGGCTAAGGTATCAGTCTCACTTAATGCCCCTAATAATCCGGCCTTATGGTCCAAAAAAACAGTGATTATACTTAACTCCATTTCAGCCGCTCCTTCTCGGACCTCAGATCCCCCTTGTGCACCACCTTCTCGTGTTATACGTTTACTGCCCCCCCGTGCCCCCGCGTCCCATAACATCGTCCGCGCGAATCCTCACACGTCCAAAACGCTGATATTGTTTTCATCGATTCTGTCATGGCACCTCGCTCCCCTATAGCCGCCCCATTGGGCACATTCGGCGCTGCTCAGACAGGCGGAAAAACCAGCCTAGCAGAGAGCGTTTTATATACGGCGTATGTTTAAAGTGCGTGTGACAGGTTTTCATGGTTTTCTAATTCTGAATTCTCGGCTTTGGTGGGATAGTAGCTGTGGTCAGTATTTATCGTAGTTTTAGTGGCGGTTTGTGGAAAGAAGTTGAGAAGGAAAGTACAGAAATGCAAGAAGAAGCACCGAGTTTGAAAACAGAATCCTTCTCTAAGAATTTTTCACAGGAAATGTTGAAAATTAGACCCTATGTTCCCTCAGCTCTATGTTCCCTCAGCCCTATGTTCCCTCAGCCCTATGTTCCCTCAGCCCTATGTTCCCTCAGCCCTATGTTCCCTCAGCCCTATGTTCCCTCAGCCCTATGTTCCCTCAGCTCTATGTTCCCTCAGCTCTATGTTCCCTCAGCCCTATGTTCCCTCAGCCCTATGTTCCCTCAGCTCTATGTTCCCTCAGCTCTATGTTCCCTCAACTCTATGTTCCCTCAGCTCTATGTTCCCTCAGCTCTATGTTCCCTCAGCCCTATGTTCCCTCAGCTCTATGTTCCCTCAGCTCTATGTTCCCTCAACTCTATGTTCCCTCAGCTCTATGTTCCCTCAGCTCTATGTTCCCTCAGCCCTATGTTCCCTCAGCTCTATGTTCCCTCAGCCCTATGTTCCCTCAGCTCTATGTTCCCTCAGCCCTATGTTCCCTCAGCCCTATGTTCCCTCAGCTCTATGTTCCCTCAGCTCTTGTGTGCTGTGTCTAAACTGCACTAACTGATGGAGTTGAGTTTAATGTCGATCTCAGTGTTCGTCACTCCAGCCTTATTCCCAGGGCTCTATGTTCCCAGATTTAGCTAAAAGCTCCATTACATCTGTCGTCAGCTGCTACTGGATAATAGGGTGGGTGGGTTGACTTCCAAATTGGGTGAAACGGGGATAAAATCTGATGCAAATTGATGATAAAGGAAATGTGGGAACATAGGGCCTAATTTTGGAAAAAAAAAAAAACTTAAAAATGAGGGAACATAGAGCTCATAGTTACTCTCCCATGTCATCAACACAGGCAGCTCCATCCAAAATGGAGAAACAATTTACATGAAATAAATGTGATATATTTTTCTTTGTTTAATCATACCTAGTAGGAATGGGACGAGACACAATTTCCACGAGAACGAGACAAAACGAGTTTATTCATTTGATTTCATGTTTTTGTTTTGTTTCTACTACTGTTTTTTGGAACTTTTAGTGATGTATCTCACCAACACGTCACTCTTTTTTGTCCGATCCGAATGTAAACACGTGGAAAACAATCAGTCCAAACAAGATCATTGTTCTCCTGTGTGCACCATCTTGTGGCACCAGATCTTGTACCGTCCCTAATAACTTGTGTGTAATTTAGACAAGTTTTCACCTTTGTTTACATCATGGTTGCTTGGTAACAGTTATGGAAATACCCGTATCTATGTTGTATCTGCTGCCCGTGTCCAACCAGGAAGCGAAACGACAAACTTCACCCAAATTAAAAACGTTTTATATTTATGTTAGGGATGTCAGAAGACCTCCCGAGACAAAATGTCCAGAAGGTCGTGCACACATGGGGAAAATGACCTTGTGAGATTTTTTTTCTCAGTGTTTACATTTGGATCGGACTAAACAGGGCCACGTGTTGGTGAGTTTGAGCTCTTTAACAGTGCCAAAAAGCTGTATGAGGACGGAAACAAAACTATAAACTCAAATAAATACAAATCTGAAACTGAATCTTGCCTCGTTCTCTTAGACCTGATCTCGTATCTCGTCTTGTGGAAACTGTGTCTCATCCCATGCCTCATACATATTTTTAGATTTTTTTGTCTAGTCTAACCTGTCAGATCTTCTTGAAGTAATGATAGAGGAATTTGGTTTAATTAAAGGACCTGTGTGTAACCTGCCCTCTCACTTTATTAGATACTACAATCATATCTGAACCTGTGTCTCCAGAGCCTTCATCTGCAGATAGAGACACATCTGAGTTCGTCTCATTCTCACTTTATGGTCAGGGCTCATGTGAAAGTTCAGAACCTCCAGAATCCCCTCCCTGAGCTGCAGAGGCTGCACTAGCACTGACTCGTGGCTGATGCAGGTGCTGGGGTTTAGGTAGAGACCGTTCAGATCATTTTAGGCTTAAACCAGGGCTGTCCAAACTAGGGATGTCCCGATCCGATATTCAGTATTGGTATCGGCTCCCGATCTGGCTCATTTATGAGTATTGGACAGTATCGGATTGAGTCACATGAGCAGATCAATCCAGTTTCACATGTTTTTGCAGCATTGACACACTTTACAGCAGCTGTAAATCAAAACTCCACCATGTCTCTGTGTGGGACTTTTCACTACAACAAAACGAGTCAAACAGCGACACAATCACTGCAAACAAAGTTTCTCCTGGAGGAACCAGCAGAGCCACTTTAACACGACCAGTTTGATTCACTTACAAAAGAATCATCTGGAAGAGTTTGAGATTTACAAGCGCAAAGCGACAAAACCACAGCAGCAAACACTGGAGGAGGCATTTCACAGAAGAGAAAAACGATGTCAAAATGGCACAAGTCCAAGAAAATAACACAGAGGATTGTTGAACTCATCGCTTCAGACGATCATCTGCTGTCTGTCGTGGAAAACATGGGCTTTTGTCGTCTAATGAACTTTTTGGAGCCAAGGTATGAACTTCTTTCAGGACACTACACAAAAAGGTATCGGATCGGTATCGGAAACAGCACTTCTTTAAAAAATCAGATCAGATCGGAAGCCAAAAAATCTCATTGAGGACATCTCCAGTCCAAACTCCTGCCTCTTGCTGAACTGGCCTGAATGATCATAGACGATGCTTTGCCTGTAAATGTAAATATACAACAACTATGACCTCAGTTATATCATGGTTTTTTGTAGAAAAAGTTTGTTTCAGTCATTTGGACACTGCTTTTGCAATCAATTCATTTCGGTCCCATCCAGAAGACAGTTTCATTTTGATCGATCGTGATTAATCTTGATGAATTAAAGGTAAAATGGCTTCTGAATGGGAGCCTGCACGTCTTGGTCACAAAAACAGAGTCCAGATGACAGTGAAAGCTTCTCTACTGAACCACTCTCGGACAAAGACAGAATGACTCTGTCTGAATCACACTGTATTGTGACACTAAACTGAGCGTTCCCTTTTTGGAGTTACGGTGGCTCATCCAAACTGCTAAATCGATCTAAGACTCGCTGTACAAGTATTGACCACTGATCCGGGGCCCATTGTGACAAATTCGTCTCCATACGTGACCCTTGATAACAAATAAATAAATAAAAATAGGACAGTCCAGGTTTAAACCAACTGGATTTCAGTGCTGAACCTGGAAACCCAAAATCAGAGACCAAATGTGTGGCTCATTCTGCTTTCTAAACCAGGACTGAAAAAGGACTGAAACAGGACTAAAACTAGGACTGAACCAGGAGGAGTAAACCAGGACTAAACCAGGTCTACACCAGGACTGAAACGGAACTGAACCAGGACTAAACCAGGACTAAACCAGGACTGAAACAGGACTAAACCAGATCTAAACCAGGACTACACCAGAACTGAACCCGAACTGAACCCGAACTGAACCAGGACTGAAACTGGACTAAACCAGGGGACTGAACCAGGACTAAACGAGGAAAGAAACGGGACTAAACCAGGACTATACCAGGACTGAAACAGGACTGAAACGGGACTAAGCCAGGGGACTGAACCAGGACTAAACGAGGAAAGAAACGGGACTAAACCAGGACTAAACCAGGACTAAACCAGGACTAAACCAGGACTAAACCAGGACTATACCAGGACTAAAACAGGACTAAACCTGGGGACTGAACCAGGACTAAACCAGGACTGAAACGGGACTAAACCAGGACCGAAACGGGACTAAACCAGGACTGGTTCAGCCCTGGTTTAGTCCTGGTTTAGACCTGGTTTAGTCCTGATTTAGACCTGGTTTAGTCCTGGTTTAGACCTGGTTCAGTCCTGGTTTAGTCTCCTTTTAATCCTGGTTTAGACCTGGTTTAGTCCCATTTCAGTCCTGGTTTAATCCTGTTTCAGTCCTGGTTTAGTCTTGGTTCAGTCCTGGTTTAGTCTTGGTTCAGTCCTGGTTTAGTCTTGGTTCAGTCCTGGTTTAGTCTTGGTTCAGTCCTGGTTTAGTCTTGGTTCAGTCCTCCTATTTTAACATCCGACAGATTTTGTAGATGGAAAAAGTTTAAGATGTTCTTTTTAGGGCTGCAACTAACGATTATTTTAGTCGTCGACTAATCTACAGATCCAGTCACGATTATCTGACTTTATGATTTTTATTGTCCTGAAAATCCTCCCACACCTTTGATTGTCGCGGCCTCAGACTTATTCTCCTCAGGCCGACTCTGAGCCGAAGCTTCGCCGTTGTGTTGGTGCTTAATCCCATTTAGCTCGGTGGTCTTCACTGATTGAATGAGGATGGAAAGACTCTACTGCCCTCACCAGTACCGGAGGAGCATTGCAGTTCATTACACATACTCATTCATGCGGATTCCTGACACAGACGATTATTAAGTTCCAAAATAAAATGATACTTAAATAATACGACTAGTCGACAATGAAATTTCATGTGGACAAAATGTTATTGTCGACGTTGTCGACTAATTGTTGCAGCCCCAGTTCTTTTAGTTCTTCAGTGTAGCCTCTGTACACGCCTCCTGTTCATGAATACGATGACATTTGAAATAAATTCTTCACTTTAGTTTTCATTCTTGCATTAGCATTTTGGAATTTACTGTTTGAATGGTTTGATGTAAGTTTCTGTGATGGCTGCAAATGTTCACCTGCACTGAAACTTCATTTGAAAAAAATTGTGGATAAAATCGAGATCACAATATCTGCCAGAAAAATCACAATTCAGTATTTTCTCACTTCATATCAGCTGTTACCACAAGCGTATTCAGTACTGCAGTATAGTATCCGCAGTACTTTGTGGCGTGATGAATAGTGCGGTGCCTCGGTGGAGTTTGTTTATCCTCGCGCTAAACCATAATTCTGTGTTTAGCGACGGATTGCTCTTAATAAGAACACTATTTGGTGATAATGATAACGGATAAGTCCAATTATCTCTATGTATCCTGGGGCACAGTGCTTTGTCTGAGCTAAGAGGAGATGCTCCACGCTCCTCGCTTCCATTGGGGACCGCCGAGGCAATTTGTATCTGAAAGCAGCTCCAATAAACAAGTAAAGATGTTTGGGATGTTATTAAAAGTCTTATATTCCGCAGAATTGACTCTTGTGAGTGTTAAGTCATGTTAGAATGTTGTTTCCTCCTCAAAAACAGACCTGGAGTTGTGTTTTGTTTCTTTCACATGTTTGAGTGAACCTTTATTATTAGTCTGTCTACATCTACAAAGCTCAAAATGCTCTGTTCCACCTTGTGATGTCATGAAGTGGCACCTGATGAACCTTTTTGATGTAAAATGGTGAATAAATATAGCCCTTCACCCATTCACACACCGGTGGACACAGTGGATCTGACCGCTCTGCTCGATGTTCACGTTGAGAGCGGGATTCGAACCGGCAACCTTCAGATCAAAACAACACTAAATACAGTCAGTCAATTAAATAGTCCCACTTTAACTGTGGCTTTTAACTGTGTGCTTTAATCATACTTCATTTGTTTATGTTGTTGTAAGGCGACTCATAAAGAATCAGAATCAGAATCAGAATTACTTTTATTCATCCCCGAGGGGAAATTTTCTTTGTTACAGATGCAACCGACCAAGAGCATGTACATCAAACAAGTTACAAAATAAGCTAAATACAATAAGATAAAAGATAAAATAGCTCTCTCTGGGAAATTATTTACATCATTGACATATTTATGACTATATACATGTGTGAGCAGGAATAGGATGAAAAGGATTGAGTAGTTTGTGAGTTAAAGTGCAGCGTTCAACAGTTTGATGGCGACAGGACAGATTTCCTGTGTCTCTCAGTGGAGCAGCGGCAGCCGCAGTCTATGGCTGAAAGAGCTCCTCTGATTGGCCAGCACCTTGTGGAGGGGGCGGGAGGGAGAGTCCAGAATAGTCCAGATTTTGTCCAGCATTCTCCTGTCCAACACCACCGCCAGAGAGTCCAGCTCCTCCCCCACAACATGTCCAGCCTTCCTAATGATCTTCTCGAGTCTATTAGTGTCCCTCAGGCGCAGACTGCTGCCCCAGCAGACTACAGCGTACATGATGCACTGGCCACCATAGACTCGTAGAACAATAAAATGTAAATAAAATGTATTATTCGATCAAATGTGACCCGTGGGCTAATACTTTCTATTGTGTTCAAGCTGATTCAACGATATTTTAGATCAGTTTAATGTTTAAAAAAAACAAAAAAAAACTCTATTTTGTCTTTAGTCACAGTACATACATTTATTTTTCATGACATTTTAACATAAAAAAAATATGGTTTTCAGATTTTGTAATTTGTGATGATGTCAATCTGTCTTTGTGTAAATGAATGTGATTTCTACCCTGGACCAGAACAGTCATGAACATGTGTGAAGGTTCATCAGACACAACTGTCTCCACAGTCAGGAAGTCTTTGTTGTATTAGCTGAGCTCAAGTGAAGTTGATTAGCTGATGATCAGGTTAGTACAAGTCTGTGAACAAAAGTCACTCTGCTTTGATAATGTATGGAATGTATTTCTGTATAAATCCTCAGATGCTCTGGGGAAAAGGGAAGGGGAAGTAGAGAGGAGATACTGGAGGAGATACTGGAGGAGATACTGGAGGAGATACTGGAGGAGATGCTGGAGGAGATGCTGGAGGAGAGGCTGGAGGAGAGGCTGGAGGAGATGCTGGAGGAGATACTGGAGGAGATACTGGAGGAGATACTGGAGGAGATGCTGGAGGAGATGCTGGAGGAGAGGCTGGAGGAGAGGCTGGAGGAGATACTAGAGGAGATTCTGGAGGAGATGCTGGAGGAGATGCTGGAGGAGAGGCTGGAGGAGATACTGGAGGAGATGCTGGAGGAGATGCTGGAGGAGAGGCTGGAGGAGAGGCTGGAGGAGAGGCTGGAGGAGATACTGGAGGAGAGGCTGGAGGAGAGGCTGGAGGAGAGGCTGGAGGAGAGGCTGGAGGAGGTACTGGAGGAGGTACTGGAGGAGATACTGGAGGAGAGGCTGGAGGAGAGGCTGGAGGAGAGGCTGGAGGAGAGGCTGGAGGAGAGGCTGGAGGAGATGCTGGAGGAGAGGCTGGAGGAGAGGCTGGAGGAGATACTAGAGGAGATGCTGGAGGAGATGCTGGAGGAGAGGCTGGAGGAGAGGCTGGAGGAGATACTGGAGGAGAGGCTGGAGGAGAGGCTGGAGGAGAGGCTGTTGGTCTGTGTCCAGTGCAGGTCTAGGCTCTGTCCATATCTGCTGTAACAACAATAAATCTTGGTCTGTATTCCAAAAGCTCATCGGGCTTCCCAAATGGACTCAAATGGATTATGGATTATTCCTAAATGGATTATTTTTTCTTCAAGATCTAATTTTTTTTTCATAACAAATTCATATAATACAGTGCAATTATTCCTTAAAATGAGGAAGATGCTGTTCTCACGTCTATATGCGGTTCATGGTTCAGAATCATTTCTGAGGGAACCTTGGATGTTCTTCAGACTTGTCTTTTCGACTTGTTCCAAAAGTAGCTAAAGGATCCTAGATGTTCTTCAGATGTCTCTCTGTTGCTTTTAGAGGTGTTTGAATGTTCTTCAGATGTGTCCATTGTGTAACTAGAGGACACTGGATGTTCTTCACACTTGTCCCAATAGCAACTAGAGCTCTTTCCTCAGACGTGAACTGTAGCAGCCAGACGGCCTTGGATTTCTTTTGACTTGTTCCAATAGTAGCTAAAGAACTCTATATGTTCTTCAAATTTCCCTCTATTGCCCATCCATCCATCTTCTCCCGTTTAATCCGGCTGGGTCGCGGGGGCATCTTGCTGCCCAATCCTCATAGCACCTGACCCCCACTATGAACCCCTCTGTGAGTGGAGCCCACAGGAGGGTGGACGTCATGGTCCTTGATGTTAGTTCAGGTGCTGCATGATTTGAGTTGATGGGGGAAACCGGAGCCCGGAGGAAACCCATCCAGACACGGGGAGAACATGCAAACTCCACACAGAAAGACCAGAAGGCCTGCAACCTTCTTGCTGTGAGGCCTGAGTGTTGCCACTCAGCCACTCTATTGCTACTAGAGGTATTTGAATGTTCTTCAGACTTGTTTCTTTGACTTGTTCTAAAGGTGGCTAAAGAACCCTAGATGTTCTTCAGAGTTCTCTCTATTGCTTCTGGAGGTATTTGGATGTTCTTCACACTTGTCCCAATAGCAGTTAGATCTCTTTCCTCAGCCATTGGACCTTGGAATTCTTTTGACTTGTTCCAATAGTAGCTACAGAACTCTGTGTTCTTCAGATCTCCTTCTATTGCTACTAGAGATCTCTGAATGTTCTTCAGACTTGTTTCCTTAGCAGAGGTTATTGGATTTTCTTCAGACTTGAGCAGTTGCAGCTAGAGGACGACTTTCGACTTCCAATAGTGCGATAAAGGTGACGTTGCGTGAAGGTGAGAGTGAAACCTTGAGGGCATGAATCAATTGAAAAAGCTGAGGTGTCATCACACCTTTATTACTTGTGTGTTTGTGTATTATATTCCAAAGACGTACTGTAGATGTGTTGCTCTTATATGTCGGCGACTGAAGATGAGGGTGTGATTTGTTGATGTTTGGTAGTGGTTCTGTGGTTCTGTGGTTCTGTGGTTCTTCAGAGCGCCCCAGTTAGTCCCTGGTCTGCAGGGAACAGAATTTTCAGTCTCGCTCTCGCCTGCACTCAGATTGAGCTTTCAAAATGTGTCCCGCGCCTCACTGTTTTGGGTTAGGTCCTGCAGGAGTCCAGCACTCTACCCCGGTTTAGTCCTGGTTTAGTCCTGGTTTAGTCTCTGGTTTAGTCCTAATTCAGTCCTGGTTCAGTTCTGGTTTAGTCCCTGGTTTAGTCCTGGTTTAGTCCCTGGTTTAGTCCTGGTTTAGTCCTGGTTCATTACTGGTTGAGTCCCTGGTTTAGTCCTGATTTAGTCCTAGTTTAGTCCCTGGTTTAGTCCTGGTTTAGTCTCTGGTTTAGTCCTAATTCAGTCCTGGTTCAGTTCTGGTTTAGTCCCTGGTTTAGTTCTGGTTTAGTTCTGGTTTAGTCCTGGTTTAGTTCTGGTTTAGTCCCTGGTTTAGTCCTGGTTCATTACTGGTTTAGTCCTGGTTTAATCCTGGTTCAGTTCTGGTTTAGTCCCTGGTTTAAACCTGGTTTAGTCCTGGTTTAGTTCTGGTTTAGTCCCTGGTTTAGTCCTGGTTCATTACTGGTTTAGTCCCTGGTTTAGTCCCTGGTTTAGACCTGATTTAGTCCTGGTTTAGTCCCTGGTTTAGTCCCTGGTTTAGTCCTGGTTTAGTCCCTGGTTTAGTCCTGGTTTAGTCCTGGTTTAGTCCTGGTTTAGTCCTGGTTTAGTCCCTGGTTTAATTCCTTCAAAAGTCTCCAGTTTTTTGGTGCTCATAAGTGAATTGAAGTGAACTGGGTTTTCAAACACATTTACAGTCTCTTCTAACTCGGACAAACATTCTTAGCTCCCAACTTCAGTGAAACTTGGGTCCCCCGCCGCACTCCGGGGCCCCCGCCGCACCCCGGGGCCCCCGCCGCACCCCGGGGCCCTGACAGCCGTAATGAATGGCCCCTCACGCGGTGACCTTTAACTGGTGATCATTGCATAAACACAAGGCGCTTTTACAAACTCCGGCCGCCCCGCGTCTCTTCTCTTCTCTAATGAATTTGTTTAGCTGCAAATAAAGATTTCACGTGTCGAAGCGCGGCCCGGGCCCTGACAGCTCCAGATGAATGTGCCTTGTTTCCGGGGGGACCTTTTCTGTGACGGAATACACAAACAGGAGCGTTACCGGCCCGAGCCCCGCCGTCCCGCAACGCCCCGTGTCATGAAGGATCGATCGGGGGTTTTGCGCTCGGGTGGGGGGACAGCTGAAGTGGGAGATGCGCTGTCAGAACGGCTCATTTTATTTTAATTCTTTTATTTTCTTTCTTTTTTCTGGAGTGGGGGTGGAGGGGTTCGGCGGCTCGGGCGGGTTCTCCCCCCGGGACCACTCACGGCCAACAGCGGCCAGCAGCTGTCCGCGGCCGTGGAGATGAATTTATCAAACGCACGGGTTCAGAGCAGAGAGGCTGAAAGAGGTGAGACAGATCTGTACAGTTCTCTTTTTATTCATTTGGTGTAAATGTGCATTATAGTTTTACACCGAGCAGGCAATTTAGGAAGAAAAGTTTTTAAAAAATGGTTTAGTCCGGGTTTAGTCCCTGGTTTAATTCCTAGTTTAGACCTGGTCTAGTCCTGGTTTAGTCGCTGGTTTAATAAAGGAGTAATTCTTTCTCCTTCTTTATCTTTCTCTCCCTCTCTGCCTTTTCTCTCTCTCTGTCTTTCTCTCTCTTCCTCTGTCCTTCTCTTTATATATAACTCTCCCTTTCTACTGACCTTTTCTCTCTCCCTCTCTCCTTCCCTCTCTGTCTTCACCATCCTCTTTATTGCCCTCTCTGCCCTTCTCTCTCCTTGCTCTCTCGTTTTCCCTCTTTGTCCTCTCTCTCTCTGCTTCTATAACCTTGTCTCTCTCTGTCCTCTCTCCCCTCTCTGTCCTTCTCTCTCCTTCCTCTCTGTCCTTCTTTCTCCTCTCTCTCTCTTTTTATCCCCGCCTCCTTGGCCTTCTCTCTCCTCTCTTTCTCTCTCTCTCCTCCTCTCTCTTTCTGCCCTTCTCTCTCTTCCCTCCCTCCCTCACCTTCTCTGTCCTTCTCTCTCCCCATCCTTCTCTTTTGTCTCTCTCACACTCTCTTTCCTCTCTCCATCCTTCTCTCTTTCTCTCTCTCCCCCTCTCCCCCTTTCTCTCTCTCTCCTACTCTCCCCCTCCTTCCCTCCTCTCTCCCTCCCTCACTTTCTCTCTCGTCTCTCTCACACTCTCCTCTCTCTATCCTTCTCGTGTCCTCTCTCTCGCCCCCTCTCTCTTTCTCTATCCTCTCTCGCTCTACCTCTGCCCTTCTCTTTCTCTCTCCCTTTCTCACTTTCTCTAGCCTTCTGTCTCTCTCTTCCCTCTCTCTCTCCTCCCCTGCCTCTGTTCATCCTTCTCTCTCACCTTCTCTCATCTCTCTCCTCTCTCTATCGTTCTCGTCTCCTCTCTCTCTCTCCCTCGCTCTTTCTCTATCCTCTCCCTCTCTACCTCTCTGCCCTTCTCTTTCTTTCGCTCTTTGTCACTTTCTCTAGCCTTCTGTCTCTTTCTCTTCCCTCCCTGTCCTTCTCCTTTCATCCTTCTCTCTCTGCCCTTCTTTCTCTCCCTCTATCTCCTTCTCTCCCTCCCTCCCTCTCCTCTCTCCCTCCCTTCTCTCCCTCCCTCCCTCCGTCCATCCTCCGGCGTGGTGGTGTTGGTGGTGGTGGTGTTGATCCTATACGGCCGACGTTGGTCATTGATTCGGGAAATGGAAGTAGCTGGAGGAGGGAGGGTGGTGCGTGGAAACAGCCGTCTGTCGCCACGGCGCCCACACAAACACACGGGGGAGGGAGAGAAGGAAGGAAGGAAAGAAGGAATGAGGAAGGAGTGAGGAGGAGGAGGAGGAGAGGAGGATATGGCCTCGGGAGCAATGACACTAAATGGACTGAGGAGAAGTTCACGGAGCGATAACCTACAACCACTTCACCGGACACGTCCCATAATCCTCTGCTGTGTCCACACCGCGGTACAGAGCCGCGCGCGGGCTCACCGCGGCACAGAGCCGCGCGCGGGCTCACCGCGGCACAGAGCCGCGCGCGGGCTCACCGCGGCACAGAGCCGCGCGCGGGCTCACCGCCGTACAGAGCCGTGCACGGGCTCACCGCCGTACAGAGCCGCGCACGGGCTCATCTGCTGTCGATAAGCGGCAACAAAACAACAACATTTCCAGGTCAATTAAAACGACTTTCATTAAAAACATTTGATTTTATTTATTAATTTTTAATTCAAGCAATATTTGATTTAGTTTCTTGTTTTTAGTGAACAAAGTTGTTTTTCTTATCCTGAAGGTGCATTGTGTATCTCTTCTGGATTCGCCGCCTGCTTGTTGCTATGGATACGTCAGTGCTTTGCTTAGAATGTTCCACAGTGTGACATTAAACAGCTCCACTTTACGTTTATTCAATTACAGATGGTTTCAAAGCTCAAAAATCCCTTGAAAAACAGGCATTGTGACTGTGAGCGGAGTCGCCTCTCCACAGATCTGACCTGTAACCTGGTCTGGTTTGGTCTCCATGGAGATAGAAACACTTTAATACTGTGGAACATTCCAGACAAAGCAATAAAAGCAGTCTCCATGGCTGACCAAATATATTATTGAGATTTTGATAACATTGTTTGAGTATAAGTGAAGATTAAAATTCAAAATATAAAAAATAAATAAACAAACACAAAAAACAAGCAAATAAATAAAATGAATGAATCAAATTAATAAAAAGAAAAAAACGAGTAAATTAAAACATAAAATTTGTGACACTGAAAAATGCTGCTATATATTCTTGAAATATTCCAGATTTATGCCACGTAAAAATGGTTATTTTATGTTTTTACAATGTGACTTTTTCCATCTAAGCTTTAGTCAAATATTACTTTTGACAGACGCTCCACCTGAAAAGTTACACAGTGCAGCTTTAAGTGAACTGAAATGTATTTTCATATTTTAACTACAAAAGGTCTCGTGAAATTTGCTCAAATCAAGATCAAACTGTCTTAATTTAAGTAAAAAGTAACAACTACATTATAGTTTTGGCCGTGTGCTTTGCAGTGACATCACGCTGGGGAGGTTCTATGCGTACCTCTATGGCAAAATGTTCAGCAGTTAAATCTGAAAAAAGTCTAAAGCTTTTCCTCACTTTACGCATTCAGAGCATCGTCATTACTCACAGCGATGAGTTTATAAGCGTTTTTCTCAACTTTCAGAGACCACGGCGGGGTTTTGCTGTCACGGCAACCGGCATGCTAACAGCGCACTTCCTGATTTGCCTTTCTGAAGATATCTGTACCTGGGACAAGACACATTTTGCTCAAAAACATGAAAAAAATGCGGTATAGTATAGGACTTTTAACGCAATTCATGGACAAGAGTGGACTACAACTAGCATGCTAACACCAATTTGGCTCCACTTCCTGGTTCGTGGATGATAAAAACACTTTAGAATTAGATACAGTGGACACATTTTGAC
>CM060675.1:22717065-22767065 GCA_030686955.1 Odontamblyopus rebecca
AAAATATGAAAATACGATATTAAGAATATATATTATCAGTTATTGAAACTCCACTGGCGGCGCAGTGGCTGAGTGGCCTTTGTGTGTGGAGTTTGCATGTTCTCCTTGTGTCTGGATGGGTTTCCTCAGGGCACTCGGACCCAAAACATGCACTGTAGGTGTGAAAGTTACGTGTGAGTGATGGTGGTGGTCGGAGGGACCGATGGTGCCGATTGGCTAAGCAGCCACACTGTCTGCCCCAGGGCACTCTGGGAGTGGATAAAGAATGCTCTGTGAAAAGAGCTACAGAAATAAACTGTCATGGTTCATGTTTTATTTTGACATTTGTTTTTTGAGTTTTACTTTCTGTTGTATTAATCGTTTGCCCCGTCCTGATGTGTCTCACTGTGTGTCGTTCTTCTGTGTGTGTGGATATATCCTGTGTGTTGCTCCATTGTCTTTATCGGTGTCTTCTCATGACTGTTTAGTTTGATTTTTGGATCTTTGTTTGTTATAAAAGAACTTTTACTGCAGTCCTGCATTTTGGGTCCTCCCTCTGTTACCTTAACTTTACCTGATCATTGCCAGGAACATAAAAGAAGCATTTACCCGGATTTTTTTTATTTATTGGGTTTTTCCGTAAAAATGTTTAATGCCATAGTGTGGAACATTTTAGACAACTCAATCACATCTCCACGAACAAAAACATTTGGTGGATGCTCCACCAGAAAAGTTACACAGTGCCCTTTAATATGTGTTCCAATGTGACAGTTCTTTGCGTGTGATGCTTCCCTGGGGGTGTGATGCTCACTGCACTCATGCTGCGTCTGAGGTTATTTTAGACGTTAATCTCAGCAGAAAGAAAAAGAATTTAGTTGGACTGAGGACAAGTGAGATGAATTTTACTGTCAAACAAGTCCCTCTCAAATCATGTGTTTTTTGTTTTTTTTTCAGTTAACTCCTCACCTTTTGCTGAAAATGAAACATCCAATCAGGACAACGCTCACAGAAAATGTCTTATTTAAATCCATTTGGCATTTTTTCCTGCGTGTTTAGGCAACTTACAACTTTTTTGACAGTATTTGCAAACATGCACATTGTGTCTCCATGGTAACGCTGAACATTCCACCATAGAGATACACGTAGAACACCCCCAGCAAAGTATCAATACCAGAGACAGTATATGTAAATGGACCCTTATCATTTTGGTCTTAAAATGTTATTGCTTATTAAATGCTTTTTTTGTCCATAAATAAATTCCTGTTCCTAATCTGGAACTCGACTCCAAATTCACCCCATAGCAGCTAGTTTCGATGAGCTTCATTTGACTCACTTTGTATATGTCTTTATGCAGTCCATTATCAATTGGAGTTGGGCGGTAATACAGTAATACGGTATCCTGCGGGATCAAAAAGTAGCAGCGGTATCAGTTTCATTACCGTCATTTTAAAAATCTGCATAAGGACCTAAAACCACAGCCGGACTTTCTTTCCTCCGCTCTCTCTCCTCTTCAAACACCGTTACGCTCGGAGATTTCCATCCACATGCAGCGAGGATGTTGTGGATATCAGAGGAACCCCAAAAGCAGAGACAGAAGGCAGGAGCAGTATTAACAAAGTTTATTGGTACAAAACCAGGCAGAGGAGGCAGGGAGCTGTCCGGCAGTGGACGATCCCAGGGCGAAAAGACAGGTCACCAGAAGGATCCAGGCATGGAGGGAAACTGGACAAGAGAGGAATAGCAGGTAAGCAAATATCCAGGTAAGTAATCCACAAAGAACAAACACTAGCACTACCGAACAGGACGGAATGATCTGGCAGTTTGGTGCTTGCGACGGCCAGGCTAAATACTCAGGCTGATGAGGAAACGAGCAGCAGGCCACGCCCCCTGCCACACACTGCCCTATGGGGTAAACACAAAAGAGGGAGGGGGAAACAAAGCACAAACTGAACCATAACAGAGGAACAAGAAAAAAACCTGACTGACTTCATGTGTGATGTTGAGCCCTAAAGTTTGTGATGGAGAAATTTTTGTTCGGGTTTGGTGTTTGTTATGTGTGTTCCCTCCATAGTCCGTACATAAGTGTGGACTAAGCAAGTGTGACGTCTCCACAGCGTCAGCGTCGCTCAAATGAGGCTCCCGATGCCACGGCTACAGGAGCGAATTTGGAGCCAGGTCCATATTTGGAAATCCGACCGTGAGTATCATGGCAACCACAAGAGCCAATCATGAGTGAGGTGGTTAAATGTGCCGCCCTCCTCAGAGCAGCGATTTTCTGCACCATTCTGCTCAGACCGCTGTATTTCAGTGATTCTTGAGAATAATAAGGAAACTTTTAGCTTTTATCATCAAACTTTAAATAGTTTAAGTCACTGATTTATGTTCTGTGTTCTGTTATGTGCAACAACAATAGAGTCGCAATTTAATGAAATTCACTTTACTTTATGCTAGTTAAATTATGCTAGTTAAGATTCTAGTAACTTTAGATATTGTTATTGTTTGAGATATTTTGTAATTTTATTTAAAAAATAGTCAATCGGGGGCAGGAAAGCGGGAAGGGAACTTACTTAGCAGCATTACGTGCTAGCTGTCAATCAAACCTGTTGCTAACGCTCGGCGGCAGTGACCTCAGGGAATAAATGTGTCTGATTGGAAAAATTCAGGATCCTGTGTCACGGGTTCATATGAACAATTTAAGACCAGAATGACGAGGCCACAGCAGCAGGTCCAGAGAGAGGAGCCAGAAGATCTCAATTTAAGTCAATGGGAAAAGGGGAGAGAAGGAGCCAGAAGAGCCTCCTGGAGCACTTCCTGTTACGGTGTATGGTCCCCTCCCCTCCCTAGGTCTGTATCTGCACCTCTCCAGGGGAGTGCTTCACCTGCAGCTCCTCACCAATCAGCACCACTACTTAGTCCAGTCCTTGTCCTTTGTTCCTCGTCACTTCATTCCTCATCAATTCCTCACCTACCCTGTGTCATTGGTTGTCTATGTTCTCATCCAGTCTGTCCTCGTCGTCCAGTCTGTCCTCGTCGTCCAGTCTGTCCTCGTCGTCCAGTCTGTCCACAACCTGTGAGTCTACCCCAGTGTCTTCCTTCCGGTCTTTGTCTCCAGCTCCCATCACCACATCCTGCATTCCCTGCAATAAACCTTTTTAAAACCTGCGCTTTGGGGTCCTCTACCACAGTGGTCCCCAACCTTTTTATCACTGCGGACCGGCCAACGCTTAACAATTTTTCCGTGGACCAGGGGGTACGTAGATTGTTTATATTGTGAATTTAATAATAAACGTGAATCCACTGTGTACTCGTATGCAACTTTATTAGCAGCTTCCTCGTAACATTGCGCCAACATAACAACAACATAACCCGTGTGCGTAATACCCGTCAGTATTCGGGGGTCCCCATCTCTGAATTGTTGAGCAATACAGATCTACATTTTCAATATGCAGAAGCCTATGCAAAGTTGTGTATTAAAATGTGAGCAAACGAGTGAATAAATGATAGGTGTCGACACGCAGTCAGTGACTTGTTAAGGACCAGGGTTTTCAAGACAATAACTGGGGACAGAACAGTCACATAACGGGTGAAATGATGAGTGACCTGAGGTCGTTCTCATGACTGAGGGACGTCCAGTGACCTGCAGTGAGTCTGTGTTTGTCGCCCCAACTCCTGCTGTACCCGGGGCACTCGCACTGGGACTCTTGGGTCGTGCTCGGATGCGGTTGCCTGGAGTTCTGTGTTCGCACCTGTCGGGCTGTGGCCAGGGCGTCGTCACACGGCGCTGTTTGCGGGTCGCGCAGTGGAGCTGCGGTTTTGGTGGAGAGGGTGGGTCCAGTGGCAGGGGGTGTGTATTGTGTGGTGGGGCAGGAGTGGGTTCTGCTCCTCTGTGTGTTTGTGGATGTGGTGGGGGGGGAGGAGTTGTCCGTGGTCCTTGTTGCGGATTCTCCGTATGTTTTGACGTGGACTTTGCTTCGTGTTTTCCTCGTGCTGGGGCATCGGTGCAGATGTGCTGTGCTTTGGTCCACCTCCTCCAAACCGGACTTCTCAGTTTCGTACAAATTGTTTTCTTTCCTGTTTACTACCAGATCGTGTAGTTTTTCTAACATTACAGCCTTTTTAGGGGGTGTGATGGGTTAATCGGGGGTCAGGATTTCGCACACTGAACATAACGTGTATAACATCAAAATAAAAGATTTTTCAAAATAAAAGATTGTTCAGACTAATAAATACAACAGAAATAATTTATTATTTCTTGGGCAGCACGGTACCAATTGATCCACGGACCGGTACCGGTCCCCGGCCCGGGGGTTGGGGACCACTGCTCTACCACACTCAAAACATGACAGTTTTATTGAAGTGGAGAGTCGAGAGGGGACGCACTGAAGAGGAGAAAGTTCCCGCTTGAGGACGAAGTCAGACTTTCACGGAGGAGACGGTAAAGCAGCACAGCTTCTGCGTCGACCGCCGTGCACCTCCGAAACTTTCTAACTACGCCTAAAAATGACGGACAATAAGGGCTGTGATTGGTCCTCTTCACCCTCTACATTTCCACTGCTGCGCTCATGCTAGACTTTGAGTAATAATGTGTTTACTGCAGCTTTGGCACATTTGTTTACATTTTACAGAAACGAAACTTCAAACCACATGGTTCATTTGCATACAGCATAAGCGCTGATAAAAACAGCTCGTGCGCTGATGCAATGGAACCCTCTGCAAAGTTTGGTTTGATCAGAACTTGTGCCTCATCTTCAAATATAAAGCTGCTATTCTGCTTCTGAATGGTACCAAATAATTCTTAATTACTCACGGTAATACTGTTTACCCCGGTAAAATGCTGAGACGGTTTAACGGTATCAAAATTTGGATATCGCCCAACCGTATTTTCAATACATATTTAGTTTTCTTGGCACTGTAGTTAAACTGTCGACATGAAATCAAACCAGTCCAGGCTAAAAAAAATAAATAAAAATCACTTCCAGCTCCCACCATCACCACATGTCACCCCCCCACCCCCACCCCCCGTACGAGACCCCTCCCCCTTCCACTTCCCTCTCCCCGATATGCCACATCTGTCAGTGAGCCTACGCAGACCCAACCTGACATCACAATTAGAGACTCTCGCCAGCTCCCCGATCCCCCACCCCCACCCATCCATCACCGCGCACACGCTAGCCGCATGCTAACGCGCCACGCCAGGCTACATCTTAATGGGACTTAGCATCGACCGGACAGGCTCGACCCGACCGCCCGCTGGATTTTCCCCACGTCCGTCAAAGCCACGGACAGTCTTAATATAGTCATTTAGAAGACTCAGAGAGCATTTGTGTCTCGGGCAAGTGTGTATGACGGAATTATTTACTGTATAAACTTTGATAGAGACTTTTAAATCAATATTTTTTTTTACTTAAAATCAAAGTAAGTGGTCGGGAACGGCGCAGTGAATCCTTTGTGACACTTAACTGAATTGTAATCGCATTAGAGAAGGTGTATTATGCTTTCTACCACGTTGTTTCCTCCTCAAAAAAAACATCCCTGAAGAGGTTTTAGACATCATCTGTGCATGTGTAAGCAATTTAGCGATCTCTCTTGAGGTCTATTTTAACCCTTCTTACGGTTCGCTGTAAGATTTTGTCACGTGCTGCGTCCACAAGCCTGTGTCACCTACACTGCCACGCGACAGTTCTCCTTAAATGTGCAAAAACATGATGCAAAACTCTTAACTACAACTTCACAAACCTGATTCAATGTGTGTTAATATTGTGTTGTGATAACGCTCTGAAGGGGGAGTGACTTAATGTGGAGAGCAAAGGAAGGGAAGGCTCAAAAATCTTTATTTAATGCCCTAAATTTGAACTTGTTTGTGTTCCTTGAGACCGCAGATTGACCACAGAATGAGCGAAGAAGCTCTTTAAAACCGCGCAGGAGTCGTTTGGGATTTGACCTCATGGCTCCAGACCTCCAGTTCTTTCATTTGTGTTGTGTGTGTTTTAATTTCCTGTTTTTTGTCATATGGATTCCGGCTGTTTGAGCCCTGGTCCCTGATTGTTGAGACACCTGGCCCCTCCCACCTCACCTCCAGACTCCTCCCCCTGTTTAAGGAGATCAGCTTCACCTGTTCAGGACTGTGGCTCTTTGTCTGTTTTCTGTTTGTGTCATTGTCAAGTTTGTTCTTTGGTAAAAAGGCACTAGTTCAGTATTTAATGTGTTAGTTTAGTTTGTGTCTCTCGTTTCTCTCATGTTTCTGACTTTGGTCGTTTGCTTGTTGTTAAGTTCTTTGTCGTACGTTTAGTTTTCTTAGTTCTTGGGCCTTTGTTTCCTTTTTGTTTAAAGTGTGTACATATTTGTTTGAAATATATTAGATCCCCTTTGTTTAGTTTAATTTACCTTGTACGTTCCTTTTAACTGAATGACCTTATTTATTCCATTTTTCCATCTTGGTTCATGTGTTACTTCCCCTGTCCCTGGTAGAGCTGAGTCCTGACACCTGTGATGCAACAAAACTGGCAAAATGCAAACGGAGCTTTTTTCGAGGAGATGACTTTGGATGAACAGATTCAGAGATGAAGCAAACACGAGCAAAGCAAAATATAACAGGTACGTTTCTGACGACACCGCAACAAAAAAGTAAAATTAGGAAAATACAGGGTTTTTCAAGAGGGTTATTTGACTTCTATGCGGTTTTAACTGCAAACACATATTTTATACAATTTTAATAACAATAATAGAAATTCATTTTATTTAACGGCGCCTTTCTAGACACTCAAGACACTTTACAAAACATTAAATACAAAAAAACACTATACAACACAATTAATAACCCATAAAAACAGCATTACAGAAAAATGAAGTGGGTTTGAGTCTTGAACACAGCCAGAGAGACTCTGTTATATGAACTGTTCTTCAGCAGGACTTTGTCCAGCAGGAGGTCGACTCACTGATACTTTGATTTAAGGCCGTGCTCGTACATGTGTGACCTACTCACACAGAAGTGTTCATTCCTCTGGTTTACGTTCTAATGATCATTTGTTGCTCTCTGTTCCATTTGTCTCTGAACTTATTTCATTGAACAATTTTAAATCCAGACTGAGAGCATTTGAAACAGCCTCAGTTAGCCTCATTTTAAATGTGTTAAATGTGTTTTTACCGCCTCTTTTTAAGGTTTTTAATCTCAGTGGGACTTCCCTGGAAAAATAAAGGTTAAATAAAAAATATATGTTTATTTTATTTTTATTATTCTCACTTTTGTTTTTGAGTCCCGTCTCTCGCTAATAAAACCACTGCATTGTGTCAGATTTGTGGATTTTGAAGTCACAGTTTTGTGTCACGTTTTTGCCCACAAGTTGGTGACGTCAACTTGTGGGCGGAGCCTTGTACAGAATCTTACACCCGACAGTCAGAAGAGTTGGAATCAGGCCTAGGACAGATCACTAGATTACACAAACATACACGGATGACATTAAAACACAGTAGAAAGTTCATGTAAAAACTGATTTTGCCTGTTAAAAAAAACCTACACAAATGATGGACTTTCCTTCATCTGCTGTTGTGTATGTCTCCCACACCAGGCTCTCCTTATGGGTGACCCTCCCTGCTCCTCAGGCTCTCCTTATGGGCGACCCTCCCTGCTCCTCAGGCTCTCCTTATGGGCGACCCTCCCTGCTCCTCAGGCTCTCCTTATGGGCGACCCTCCCTGCTCCTCAGGCTCTCCTTATGGGCGACCCTCCCTGCTCCTCAGGCTCTCCTTATGGGCGACCCTCCCTGCTCCTCAGGCTCTCCTTATGGGCGACCCTCCCTGCTCCTCAGGCTCTCCTTATGGGCGACCCTCCCTGCTCCTCAGGCTCTCCTTATGGGTGACCCTCCCTGCTCCTCTTCACTCGCACCATCTATTCTCCTGCGTAAAGAAGGATCCGGAACAAACGTGGAGGACTGTCCGTGAACACTGCAGCCGAGCGCTCTTCAGATGGAGAGAGCGACGAGAATGAATCGAGGGCCCGAGCAAATGCAGGTATTCAGATATACTGGAGCTGGGGTAGAGGGAAGCGCTAGACTGAGGCATGTCACTGTTTAGGACGCTCTGTGTACCAGTTTACAATACGGAGCGACTCAGACATAAGAGCGGATTCTGGAAAACAGAATTTGAGCAGATTTAAAGGCTCTAAAGTTGACTCTCGTGAGATTTTTGTCACGTTATAATGTCGTTACCTTAGCAAAAACAGACCTGGAATTGGGTTTTGTTTCGTCTCGATGCTCTGATCCACTTTGTGATGTCATGAAGTGGTAGTTTTCAAGTTAGCAGTGATCTTTTTTACATTTAGTTTAGTAGAGAAGGGAAGTTCTGCGGGAAAGAGGGTTTTCGGTTTGAGAGAAGAACATGTGTGAGCATGTCTCCTCCTATTCTCTCCTCCTATTCTCTCCTCCTATTCTCTCCTCTCTTCTCCTCCTCTTCTCTCTTCTCCTTCTATTCTCTCCTCCTCTCCTCTTCCTCTCCTCTCCTCCTATTCTCTCCTCATCTCCTCTCCTCCTGTTCTTCTCTTTTCTTTTCTCCTTTTTCTCTCCTCTTCTTCTTTTCTCCTCCTCCCCTTCTCTTCTCTTCCTCCCTTCCTCTCCTCTTCCCGTCTTTTCTTTCTCCTCCTCTCCTCCTCCTCTCCCTCTCTCTTCTCCTCCTCGTCTTTCCTGTATTTTGTATTCACATGTGCAGCGTCTGAATCCTCTAAACGCACTAAGGAGCTCACGTCGCCCCAAATCACGTTCAGCCGCTCAGATATCGATCGCCAAAGTCCAACGGCATTCTGGGAAACCTCTCCTCCCTCAGTCCTCCGACGAAAAGAATAAAACGACAGTATGTGGCCTTACAATGTCCACTTAAAGACAGGTTTTTCTAATTCTATCAGTATTTATCATAGTTTAGAAATGGTGTAAAAGAAGAGAAGAAGGTACAAAAATACAGGAAGTATCTGTGTTAACACAGAAAACTCCATTCAGAATTTAGACCGTTTACGCTCAAGTTTTGTGCAGTGGTGTAGATTTGCACAGGGACAGTGGGGACATGTCACCACCAATATTTACTAATATTAATATTTTATTTGAATCAACAAAAATATACATTTATTCTGATATTTTTCCAAACTCTATAGTATTTACAATGAACACTGCTAACTCTGCTGCCTGTGCAATACTGGGGCCCTGTGCAATAATGTAAGATAGTAATTTATTGTATATATAGTTTTTAGAGATCAATTTATATGATACATAGTTTTATAATCCTTATCTTTTTAGATCCCTATAGTGTTTGTCTATTTTTAACTTAACTGTACTTCTATTGCTGCTACTGTTTCTTGCTGTTCTCTTTACTGTGTGTTGCAACACTGAAATTTCCCCATTGTGGGACAAATAAAGGATATCTTATCTTAATTTAATACGTTTTAAGGCCGCTACACACTGAAGGATTTTTCGGTCTTCAACTATTTTTAAACGTGCGACAAAAAGCACAAGAGCCACAGACACGAGGAGAATCTTATGAGACTAAAGGTCTCAGTCGTAAACACTGCAGTGGATCTGTCTGCGGACCACAGGATGTAAAGCTGTGAGGCTGTGATGGCCTCAGCTGTTTCCTGTCTACAGTAAAACCACTCACTCTGAGACTCTGAAGTGTTCAAAGATCAGAGTTCTGCACTTCCAGTTTAGACACAAGACAAAACTGTGTTGTTATTATTGTGAAGTGTGGAGCAATACTTGAGATTCAGGATTTTTAAAGCAGAAAAGATTGGAGATAAAATCCACAGGAAGTAGAGTCACTTTTTTTTATTTCACCTTTATTTAACCAGGAAAGTCCCGGTGAGTCCTGGACAAGAGGCAGCAGTAAATCAAACAGTTACAATACTACAGACAAATACAGAGGAGATAAAAAAGAATGAGGTAAAACAAGTGCAGGTCATGGAGTTGGTCTCTAGGACTCTTAGTTTAGACTTGAAAGCATCAGAGAAATGAAATGAACCAGTTCCAGTCCTTCTGCAACATGTTCCAAGATGAAGGTGAAGAGCAGACAAAAGCTTTTTTGCCAAGTTCAGTCCGAGCGAATGGAACAGAGCGAGAGACGATCCTGTGAGCGAAGAGAAGATGAACCGGTTGTTCTCTATGAGACTGAGACAGTGCACATATACATTAACCTTAGCAGATGCTTGTGCCAGGTTGTAGCGCCAGTGCCAGTTTCCCCCTGTCGTCCCCGGGCAGGTTGATGTTATAGTTCCTAAATACAAACATACAAAGAGAATGTCTTTATAATGACCGGAGCATCATTAAAATTCTGTGTCCTCATTCATACCCAGTTCTCTCAGCACCTTAAAATCATCCTGATCAAAAGTCATCATTCAGTTCACTCTCTCCAGAACATCACGCTGACTCCACACACTTCAGCCGTGCATGAGGAGGCTGAGTTTCCCAGTGCTGTTCTGCGTTTGTGGATCGTGCACTCGCCGCACGGTGGATCGAGTGGCTCAGGAGGTTCAGAGCTCAGGGAAACCAACTGTTTTAGCGGAGGAGCAGCAGCATCATGAACGATCTTATACAGCAGATAAACACTGGCAAACATTCTCAGGTTTTCCAAACTTAAAACGCCATGTCTCATAAGAATGTGACAGTGCTGGAATAGGCGACTTTTCTTGTCATGGGTCTTGAGAGCACTTTTATATCATGATTCTAGAGGCTACAAGCCACGAATGACACTGTCGCTAGTTTTACACTGTGGATGTAAACAAACACATGCGAGGAACAACTTTCGCCTTTTTACTTTCAAAGAACGCCTCAAACTGCATTAATAGTGCGGTTTTGTGGACTGGAGTCATTATTTGTGGAGGACAATTTCAATGGTTAAAGTGGATGAGATGCTGCACTTTAAATGTCCCACTTTACTTTAGGTGAGGAATAAAGTCTTTATTTTCACTATATCCTGAGTTTGTATGTTGTGTCTTTGTGTCCGTCGCTCCTCTGCCCCTGATGCTCTGTTTTATCGTCTGTTACCGTAGTGTTGAAGATGTTTGGTGGTTCTGATCTGACACTGACTCCACCTGAGGAGCAGCAGCTTCAAAATCTCAGACGGACACAAAAAGTCGGGTCAGGCCTCCACGAACTCGGGGAGAAGAAATCACAGCCAAAATCGGGCAGATTCTCCTGTAGCGCGCAATGGCCTTTAGTCCACATTTTGTTTATTACAGTGGAGATGTTTTCAGTGATGTGACAGCAGAGTTACACATGCCGCGGTTCACTGGCCGTAAGTGCAGGCGCCACATGTGCTGTTCTCACTAGCGCCTCCGCTGTCCGCTGTCCGCTCTGTTTCATTTCTCTCCAGCGACGTAGTGAAACCGGCCAGTGAATCAGCAAAACAATCAGCCACCACCCAAAAATGGAATATAAGAAGTTATTTCACCACCGAGGGAGTAAGTAGTGAGACCATAAGGGGGTGATATTATTGAGCTGTAACACAATGCAAACTTATTCATTAGAAATGTGTTATAATCTCACCTAATTGTTAGAAATCTGCTAAAACCCCGGCTTATACCCACCCTGGGGTGATAATGTCCCTGCCAAAGCTGAGACCAAACCTACGCCCTGGTTTTGTGACAGTTTCAAACTTAATTTAACCAAATAAAGGTGAGATTGTTTGTTTTTATCAGTCTAATCAAGGTTCACAACATTTGGAAATTGCTGCGTTACTGGGAGCAAAACGTAAGACAAACACCACTAACCAGGCAATAAGTAAAGTAGAAAGTAGAAGTTCAGACTGCAGCTTAAAGTGACCCAAATCCGATGTTTTCGCCCCATGACCTGTGCTGTGTGAAGGACTCACTGGTCACTTTCATCTATAAGGCACCACTTGGACTATTGTCCACCTGTATTTGTTCACTAGTGTCAGAGAACAACCGGTTCATCTTCTCTTCGCTCACAGGATCGTCTCTCGCTCTGTTCCATTCGCTCAGACTGAACTTGGCAAAAAAGCTTTTGTCGACTCTGCACCTTCATCTTGGAGCATGTTGCAGAAGGACTGGAACTGGTTAATTTCATTTCTCTGATGCTTTCAAGTCTAAACTCAGAGTCCTAGAGACCGACTCCATGACCTGCACTTGTTTTACCTCATTTTTATCTCCTCTGTATTTGTCTGTAGTATTGTAACTGTATGATTTACTGCTGCCTCTTGCCCAGGACTCCCTTGGAAAAGAGGTTTTTAATCTCAATGGGACTTTCCTGGTTAAATAAAGGTTAAATAAAATAAATAAATAAAAAATTTCTTAATGTTTCAGCTGCTCCATAGACCCCTTTAAGGTTCCAGTACTTGTATTGTACTTCAGTATTAGTTAAATCAAGTTATTAGTGTTAAATTAACTATATTCTGAATCATATTTTACCCAGTCTGTGTAATATTTGAAGAGTTTGAATATTTTTTACAATTTGACCCATAATAACAAACTGAATTCAAATGTTCACATTCTCACGTTACAGCAAACTCTCCTGCAGGTATTACCCAGCATGCCTCTGTCTCCCGTCGGCTCAGTGCAGGGCCGTGGGTGCAGCACGGGGCCCTCGGGTGCTCTGTAATCTCCAACATCGATTTCAGATCATCTCCCGCTCATCCCGGCATCTCCCGCTCATCCCGGCGTTCCCACTTAAGTAAAAGTCATTATGGGTGTGTGGGCAGAGACAGACACGCTCAATACTGAGAGGAGGAGCTGGACTGAACTGTTACACCGACGGAGTTAAACGAATAAGTGCAGAGTTAAACGAATAAGTGCAGAGTTAAACGAATAAGTGCAGAGTTAAACGAATAAGTACAGAGTTAAATTAATAAGTACAGAGTTAAATTAATAAGTACAGAGTTAAATTAATAAGTACAGAGTTGATTAAATACAGAGTTAAACACTTAAGTACGGAGTTAAACACTTAAGTACGGAGTTAAACTATTAGCACTCATACAGAAGACACATTTGGATTCAGTGAGTGTGTTTTATGCATAGACCGTATAATAATAATAATAATACATTTTATTTATAGGGCGCCTTTCTGGGCACTCAAGGTCGCCTCACAACAAGTTTATACATCAATATAAAAATATAAACATTAAAACAGTAAAAGCAACAGTTAAAATCTACATTAAAATTAGGCATATGAAAGGACAGTGCAGTTGTGGTTATAATGAACAGTTTGAACAGATGAGTTTTGAGTTTGGATTTGAAGTGTGTGAGAGTGTCTGTGTGGCGGAGGTCAGGAGGGAGAGTGTTCCAGAGCTGGGGAGCAGCGGCTGAACGCCCTGCTCCCCATTGTAACAAGACGGGCAGAGGGGACAGAGAGCTGGAGAGAGGAGGAGGAGCGAAGAGAGCGAACGGGTGTGGCAATATGGAGGAGGTCAGAGAGATACGGAGGTGTGAGGTTGTGGACGGCTCTGAATGTGTGGAGCAGGATTTTGTATTGAATGCGGTGTGTGATGTGGAGCCAGTGGAGCTGTTGTAAGACGGGTGTGATGTGGTTGATGGAAGGTGTGTGTGGTGATGCGAGCAGCAGAGTTCTGAACCAGTTGAAGTTTATGGAGAGTTTTTTGTGGGAGACCAAACAGAAGTGAATTGCAATAATCTAGACGGGAAGTGACAAGGCTGTGTATGAGTATGGCAGTGGACTGTGGAGTGAGGGAGGGTCGGGGTCGATGGATGTGCGGAGGTGGAAGTAGGCGGAGCGAGTGATGCTGTTTATGTGGGAGGCGAAGGAGAGGGTGCTATCGAGGATGACACCCAGACTCTTGACCTGAGGGGAGGGAGAGATGGAGGAGCCATCAATGGGAATGGAGAAATGATTAATCTTGCTTATGGTGGATTTGGTGCCTACAAGGAGAAGTTCAGTTTTATTGCTATTGAGTTTGAGAAAGTTTGAGGTGAACCATGATTTTATTTCACTGATACAGTTGACGAGGGAAGAGGGTGGGAGTGTGGAGTTTGGTTTGCCGGAGAGGTAGAGCTGGGTGTCATCCGCGTAGCAGTGGAATTGAATGTGGTGTTTCCGGAAAATGTGACCAAGGGGGAGAAGGTAGATGATGAAAAGGAGGGGACCGAGAACAGAACCTTGGGGAACACCTGAGGAAATGGGGACAGGATAAGAAGTGAAAGATTTGAGTTGAATAAACTGAGTGCGGTCGGAAAGACGGGAGTGAAACCAGGTGAGGACTGTGCCAGAGATGCCGATGGAAGAGAGTCTGTTCAGGAGGATGGAATGAGAAATGGTGTCAAAGGCAGAACTAAGATCAAGCAGAAGGAGGATGGATACTAAACCAGAGTCGGCAGAGAGAAGAAGGTCATTAGTGATTTTGAGAAGGGCCGTTTCAGTGCTGTGGAGAGGACGGAAGCCAGATTGAAAACACTCGTACAGGTGAAGCTGAGCAGAAACTGTTTTTTCAAGAATTTTGGAGATGAATGGAAGGTTAGAAATCGGACGGAAATGATTGAGGTCTGTGGGATCTGAACCAGGTTTTTTGAGAATTGGAGTGACAGCAGCAGTTTTGAGAGGAGAGGGGACAGTACCAGAGGTGAGGGAGGCATGAATAATGTTGGTGATAAAAGGAGCAAGAGAAGGAAGTGTGGCTTTGATCAGGACAGTGGGAAGTGGGTCACGTTGACATGAAGAGGTTTTGGATTTTTGGATAAAAGAGGAAATTTGATTGACAGAAGGTAGAGTAAATGATGAGAAAGGGGTGGTGGTGATAGGAGATGTAATGACAGGTAGAGTTAGAGCAGAAGAGGGGGTGAGCTGTTGGTGAATAGTGTGGATTTTTGTGGTGAAGAATGAAGCCAAGGTATTGCAGAAGTCGGATGAATAGAGATGAGATGAAGGGAGTCAGGAGGTTTGGTGATGGTTGAAACAAGAGAGAAGAGGGTCCTGGAATTTCCTTCATTAGTACTGATTAAACCGGAGTAATATGCAGATCTAGTTTTGCAGATGCAGTCTGTGTAGTGGAGGGTGTGGTGTGTGTACATGTCCTTGTGAATAGTTAGTCCAGTTTTGTTATAAAGTCTTTCAAGTTGGCGGCCTTTTGCTTTGACCTGTCGGAGAGTGGGGGTGTACCAGGGTGCAGTGTGAGTGAAAGAGACCGATCTGGATTTGGGTGGAGCGAGTGTGTGAAGGATGTTGTGTAGGTGGGTGTTGTAGTGTGACACAAGTTGATCAGGAGTTGCAAAACTGTCTGTACTGGGCAGATTATTGATGTGAAACGATAAATTGTCCAAATTTATGTCCTTAATTTTACGGAATGTTATGGTGCGCGTGGGGCTGTGTTTGGAAAGAGGCAGATTGACAAAAAATGTAAGGAGCATATGATCGGAAAATGGGATGAAGTTGGCTTTGCAGTCCATGGGTGTAACGCCTGAGCAGCAGATTGAGTCCAGAGTTTGTCCTTTTGAGTGTGTGGGAAAATTAACAAACTGTTGCAAACCAAAACTGTCCAGACAGGATATAAAATCGCTGGTGAGTGAATTATTAACAATGTCCAAGTGAATATTTAGATCTCCTAATAGTGTGACATTGGAAGAGAGTGTGGAAACATGTGTTAAAAAAGCTGCAAAGTCTGTTATAAAATCCTTGTTTTGTTTTGGAGCTCTGTAGATGGTGGCAATGATAGTAGGAGTTGGTCCAGAGAGCCGACATACAGTGGCCTCAAACCACTGATAGACAGGCACAGTCAGAGGAGCTACTTTCCAACTCTCGCGGTAGATTACCGCGAGACCGCCCCCTCGACCAGTGACACGAGGCTGGGAGAGGTAAACAAACCCCGGGGGAGTGGCCTCGTTGAGGTGACTGAAGTCATTTTTAAGCTGCCACGTCTCCGTCAAGCACAAAAAGTCTAACTTACGGTCCGCCAGAAGTTCCTGGACGAGATGGCCCTTGTTGGTCAGAGAGCGGGTGTTAAGAAGACCGAAGCTGACTGTAGTAGTGCTGCTGCCGCTAGCCGTGTTCGCCGTTCTCTGCACCCGGGCCAAGACGCGCTCGGCACGGCGACAGGTGTTTCTCTTTGGACGGCGGGCAGTGGACCAAAGCGACGGGATGGAGCTGGAGTTGTCGTATTGGTAGTTCCGACGTGAGCCCCGGTGGACTGGTCTACAGCGAGGCACGTACAGAATGTCCGGGTGTTGGAGCAGAGCAGGCGCTGGTGCGTTGTGTGGATGTATATGGAGCTTAAACTCAGAGGCAGAATACTGGAACAGTGCTGTAGCAGGATGGTGGATAATTGACAGGATGAACCAGAGGAGCACCAGCGTGGAGCTGTTGCTAGGTGACGTGCAACAGGTGAGCTAAAGTCGCACGAAAATACACGACACCTCAGTGACAGTTTATATATTGTGGAGGGTTTTTTAAAGTATAGCACAATCCACTTGTAGACCACAAATGCAGTCATTTGGCGAGATTATCACGAAAAATAACGCCAAGGAGCAGCGGCAGCCAAAAACGCGCCAGCATTCTCCAACCGGAACCGGAAGCCAGTGAAGATCAGTTCTCCTTCCGTATGATCAGTATGAGTGGACTAAGCTAACCCATTAGCCGCTAACCCGTTAGCCGCCGCGTGCCAAACAGGAAGTGCTCCAGGAGGTTCTTCCGGCTCCTTCTCTCCCTTTTTTAACTCGCATTGGGATCTTGTGGCTCCTGTCTCTGGACCTGCTGCTGTGGCTTCATCATTTTGGTTTTAAAATGTTCGTATGAACCTGTGACACAGGATCCTGATTTTTTTCCTTCTATTTTGGAGAGAGAGAAAAGTGACGGAGAGAGATAGAGAGAGTGGATAGAGAGAGGAGAGGGGCAGATAGAGAGAGGGGGGAGAGAGGCAGATAGAAAGAGAGGAGAGGAGGCAGATACATAGATGTTGAGAGAGAGAGAGGGGAGGGGCAGATAGAGAGAGAGAGGAGAGAGGGGCACCTAGAGAGGAGGAAGGGGCAGATAGAGGGGGAGAGAGAGGCAGATAGAGAGAGGAGAGGGGCAGAGAGCGAGAAAGAGAGAGAGAGGGGTAGTGAGAGAGGAGATGGAGAAAGACAGAGGGGAGGCAGAGAGAGAGAAGAGAGGCAGTTAGAGAGAGGAGAAGGGCAGAGAAAGAGAGAGGCAGAGAGAGAGAGAGGCAGATAGATAGAGAAAGAGAGGAGAGAGGCAGATAGAGAGAGGGGGAGGAGAGAGAAGCAGATAGAGAGAGGAGAGGGGCAGAGAGAAAGAAAGAGAGGAGAGAGGCAGGTAGAGAGGGGGGGAGAGGAGATAAAGAGATAGGAGAGGCAGAGAGAGAGGAGAGAGGGGGAGAGAGACAGATGGAGAGAGAAGAGGGGCACAGAGAGAGAGGAGAGAGGCAGGTAGAGAGAGAGGGGGAGATAGAGAAAGAGAGAAGAGGCAGAGAGGAGAGTGGCAGTTAGAGAAAGGAGAGGGGCAGATAGAGAGAGAGGGGCAGATGGAGAGAGGCAGAGAGGAGAGAAAGGAGAGAGAGAGAAACTCAATTTCAGCTAAAACCTCACATCAGTTTGTTTGTTTTGATCAGATCCACAGTTTGACTCTGGCCGTATTGACACTCATGAGTTTTCTACTCAAATGCACTTAAACTCCTCGACTATAAAGAATCTGACCTTGACTAATGCGCTGCAGATCGGGGAATGTTAGATTGTTAGATTTGCTCCTCTCCAGCTCTAAAGCCACTATCTGTAATTAGACCGGCCAACCCGAACTTCCCAAATGTGCATCACCTGAAGAGAACAGTCCCAGTTCCATTATAAAACTGTCCCATTATAAACCAGTGGAGCGGTGCGGAGCTGTCCATGGTGCTGACAGAGCTGCTGCTGGGATAGTTCAGTTTGTTTGAACAGAATGCACCTGCTCTGTGGCGTCGCTGATGCGATCGGCGATCATAGTGACATCCACCACAACACATTTCTCCTGAAAGAGTCTTTTTTGAATCCGTTCGCTCTGATACAGTCGGTCCATCCAAAGGGAACAAACCTGACACCAAAACCACCGCACTTCTCCACAGATCTTCCACGCTGATGCTCCTCGGTTGCCACGACAACGGGATTGTACCTCCGAGTCACATCTTTACTGCAGTTTGATTTATGTTTTTTACTTTTTAACTGTAGAAAAATACAATAGAGATGCATAGACAGATGGTGATAGAGAGATAGAAATCAAACAGTCAATCAAACTTTATTTAGAGGGCGCAACGCAAAGAGCTTCTAGATAAAGAGAGAGACAGAAGATAAGAAAGAGAGAGATATAAGAGTGACTATTTCAACTGAAACGCCATAACGATAGATAGAGGGAGAGAGTGGGAGAGAGAGAGTAAATGGAGAGATTGAAAGGGAGAGAGAGAGATAGATAGAGAGCGAGAGATAAATCGAACAAGAGAGACAGCGAGAGATAGGTAAATAGAGAGAGAGAGATAGGTAAATAGAGAGATAGAAATAGAGAGATAGGTAAATGGTGAGAGAAAGAGAGAGAGAGATAGGTAAATGGAGAGAGAAAGAGAGATTGGTAAATGGAGAGATAGAAAGGGAGAGGTAAATAGAGAGATAGAAATAGAGAGATAGGTAAAAGAGAGAGAGAGATAGGTAAATGAGAGAGAAAGAGAGAGAGAGATAGGTAAATGGAGAGAGAAAGAGCAATAGGTAAATGTAGAGATAGAAAGAGAGAGGTAAAGAGAGAGCTCAAAAGAGAGATAGGTAAATAGAGAGATAGAAAAAGAGAGAGAGATAGGTAAATGGAGAGAGAAAGAGAGAGATAGGTAAATGGAGAGATAGAAAGAGAGAGATAGGTAAATAGAAAGATAGAAAGAGAGAGATAAATGGAGAGATAGAAAGAGAGAGATAGGTAAATAGAGACAGAGAGCGAGCGATAAGTAAATAGAGAGACCGAAAGAGAGAGATAGGTAAATAGAGAGATACAAAAAGAGAGAGACAGGTAAATAGAGAGATAGAAAGAGAGAGAGATAGGTAAATAGAGAGATACAAAAAGAGAGAGACAGGTAAAGAGAGGGAGAGAAAGAGAGAGGGAGAGGGAGACCTAAATAGAGATAGAAAAAGAGAGAGATAGGTAAATAGAGAGGGAGAAAGAGAGAGAGCGATAAGTAAATAGAGCGAGAGAGACCGAAAGAGAGAAATAGGTAAATCGAGAGATAGAAAAAGAGAGAGACAGAGAGAGACAGGTAAATAGAGAGATAGAAAGAGAGAGGGAGAGAGATGGCTACATAGAGATAGATAAATAGAGAGATAGAAAAAGAGAGAGACAGAGAGAGATAGGTAAATAGAGATAGAGAGAGAGAGAGCGATAAGTAAATCAAGAGAGACCGAAAGAGATGGGTAAATAAAGAGGCAGAAAGAGAGAAAGAGAGAGCTAGGTAAAGAGAGAGACAGAAAGAGAGAGAGATGGGTAAATAGAGAGCGAGAGAGAGAGAAACAGAAACTTTATTGATCCTGAAGGAAATTCACCGTTCGGCATTGACATAGAAAAGATACTGAAGTTTTCTGTCCGTCCTCATGCTTCAGTTTTATTTATTTATTTGGGGAGTGAAACTACTTTAGTTTGAAAATCCACAGTTTGATATGTCGCCCGTATAAAAATCTGAATATTTTGGCATCGACCCCTCATCACCGTTCAGACTGTACATAAGATATAGTTAATAACATTTTCTCACTTATATAACTTCTATTTCTTGATGATTTTTAGCTTCATAATTCTCCTCACGGCCTCTGCTGGCAACAGTGGCAATTTCTCTGAACTTAAAAATCAGGACAGACTATATTTCTATACATTTATAATTTAACGAAGCATAATTTTGCCATTAAAATTCCCTTATAATCTGGTAACCCACAACTTTGCCCCATTAATACAATTTCCCAGACTATATTTTAACACAGTCTTTTAATTCTTCTGAAAACTGTTTCTTTCTTCCACTTCCACCTCCTGCGTCATCCTGAAGGTAACAGTTCCATTATAAACAGTCCCATTATAACCCAATGAAGCGACCCGGAGCTGTCCATGGTCCTGACAGAGCTGCTGTCTGGGACTTTTGTACTAAAGGATCAGGGATTGCTTTATCGTTCTGTTTAAATCAGATTGGTAAACAGAAAATGCACAGACACCGGGACTAGAATGAGGATAAATCAAGAGTGAACCGAGGCTGCAGGACGGGACTAAAGCAGGAAAACTACTGTAGGACCAACTGAGCAGGTCTGAACAACTAAACCAGACTAAACCAGACTAAAGCAGGAAAACTACTGTAGGACCAACTGAGCAGCTCTAAACAACTAAACCAGACTAAACCAGACTAAAGCAGGAAAACTACTGTAGGACCAACTGAGCAGGTCTAAACAACTAAACCAGACTAAAGCAGGGCTAAACATAGATTACCCGTTACCATGGAGACAGAATGCACACACTAGCAAACACTGACAGATAGATAGATGGACAGATAGAAAGAGATAGATAGATAGATAGATTGATTGATTGATTGATAACAAGAGAAAGATGGACAGAAAGATAGATAGATATACAGAGGGAGAGAGAGAAAGAGCAATATAGAGAGGGAGAGAGAAAGAAAGATATATATATATAGAGAGAGAGAGCAACAAATGGATAGAAAGAGATAGACGGACAGATAGAAAGAGATAGATGATAGATAGATAGATAGATAGATAGATAGAGAAAGATGGACAGATAGAGAGATATGAGAGAGAGAGAGAGAGAGAGAAAGGAAGAGCGATAGATGGACATATAGGAGATAGATAGATAGATAGATAGATAGATAAAGATGGACAGATAGAGAAAGAGATACAGGGGGACAGAGAGAAAATGGAGGAGAGAGACAGATGGACATACAGAAAGATGGATACAGAGAGGGAGAGAAAGAAAAGATACAAATAGTACAATAAAATTGCAGACAAAATGTGTTACTTTGCTTTTTTGTGAAAATTTTTTGTCTTTATTTTGTTTATTCACAAAAAAGTGTAACATTGTCCATGTGAGCAGAAATACAGACCTTTACATTACTCATACCCATCATCACCAAGACAACACATTTACAACTGTATTCTAAAGATAAAATCACACGTAAGACTGTGGAACATTCCAGGCAGAGCAGTGACGCCTGCATAGAAACAAGCAGGTGACGGACCCTCCACCAGAAAAGTTACACAGTGCACCTTTAAGGAGAGAAACGTTCAGCTAGACAACGGTTCAAAAGTCTCAAATAACTGCGGAAAAAGGACTCAGGCCTGTGGGCAGCAGCACGTCCACTGAACACAGAGGAGCCGAAGAGCACAACAGCAGCACTGGACCCTTTCACCACCGTTTATTTACTCGGACAAATAGCAAAGTTTGTTGAGTCACTTGTTTTTCCATCGCCCGTCCTCAAGTGTCTCCGTCTGATTGGCCGCCGCGGGGACGTCCTTCTGGGTCCACTCCCGCCGTCCTTTCACCTCTTCTGATTGTCCTCTAAATCGCCGTCCTCCGTTTTCTCTTTTTTTCCCCCCTTCTCCTTCACCGTAATCACGCCGAAAAGCCAGAACACACAACCTGGCCCGGCGGTCTCCCTCGCGCTCCGCTTTCGGGGACGGCGAGAGCGAAGCGGGAAATCGGGGGATCGGGGGGAGGGGCGGGGCCTTTCGCGGGTAAAATCAGGAGCGCGGCGAACACGGTAACTCGCTAACTGGACGATGCGGAGCGCAATCACGGAGGCCCGGGGAGAGGGGGGATGGACGGAGAGGGATGGGGAGAGGGGGGACGGACGGAGAGGGACGGGGAGAGGGGGGACGGACGGAGAGGGACGGGGAGAGGGGGGACGGACGGAGAGGGACGGGGAGATGGGGGTACAGACGGAGGGAGGGGGACGGGGAGAGGGGGGACGGACGGACGGAGGGAGGGAGGAGGACGGGGAGAGGGGGGACGGACGGAGGAGGACGGGGAGAGGGGGGACGGACGGACGGAGGGGGACGGGGAGAGGGGGGACAGACGGACGGAGGGGGACGGGGAAAGGGGGGACGGACGGAGGGAGGAGGACGGGGAGAGGGGGGACGGACGGAGGGGGATGGGGAGAGGGGGGACGGACGGAGGGGGACGGGGAGAGGGGGGACGGACGGAGGGAGGAGGACGGGGAGAGGGGGGATGGACGGAGGGGGACGGGGAGAGGGGGGGCGGACGGAGGGGGATGGGGAGAGGGCGGACGGACGGAGGGGGACGGGGCGCGTGGCCGGGCGTGATTCCGGAGATAAGATTTCAGTTTGGGGAGAGAATGTCACGCTGGGCAGTGGTCTGAAAATGTGATGTGGAAAAGGAGCTGTACATTTGAGCAGAGCGTGTGGTCAGAGCCGTTTAGACAGACGGAGGAGCTCCTGATTCTGTGATCAGGGCTGGAAAACATTTACCTAATAAATCAAAGGTCGTAGATTGCGTAAAAGTGACTTTTGGCCATGTTAGAATTCTGTTACCTCCTCAAAAACAGACCTGGACTTGTGCTTTAATCCTGCATTATTTGTCTGTCTACATCTTCGAAGCTCAAAATACTCCAACTTGTGATGTCATGAAGTGGTAGTTTTCAAGTTAACACCTGCACCACCTTTTGTTCAGTAGAGATCTGCAATTATCCAAATGACTCTAGTCACTATGACTATAGTCAAATACTGTCCAATACACTATTAAATACTAAATATGAATAAAGTCCACACTAAATAGAAACGCTAAATACAATCAATTAAATATTGTCCCACTTTAACTGTGGCTTTTAATTGGATGTTTTAAATTGCACTTCTTTATTTGTTGTAAGGCGGCGTTGGGTGTGCAAAAAGGTGTCTAATAAATAAAAATGATTATTATTATTATCATTGTTATTATTATTAGGCCCGAGTGCCAGAGGCTGTTGAAGGGCCTGTTAGTATCGCATAGCGATGCTCATAGGGGGCGGGAACTAAAATGACGCAACGTGACTCGCCTGTAGTGACCAGGGACCCTCACCATGATGTGATAATGCACCAGAGGTTTCCGAAAATGTAGTTTGTCGGCCAAAAAAAAGTGGAACATTGTTGTCATATCAGAATATTATTATTATTATTATTATTATTATTTTTCTCCTAACGCACTCACCCATTTTTCACCCAGTGAACAATGACGAAAAAGTGTTAAAGACTCCAGAGCTCTAACTTTTCCATTTTCAATAAATGAGGCAAAAATACATTAGGTAATACGAATGACACCAAAAAAAATTGCACGTAGAATCATGAAATTTAACACAAGTCGATCATGACAAGATGAGTAAAAAATATTATTATGGCCACGCCCCCTGACACACCAGAAGGCGGCCATCTTGGATTAAAGTTTGCAAAGTTGAAATGCACTCCTCTGTGGGCATCACCCGAACAGCCTCAAATTTGGTCCAGATTATCTCCAGGGGCGAAACGTCAAAAAATATCCACATATCCATTTTTTTTTTGAAAACTGTCATGGTTTACGTGCGGCAAAGTTAAATGAAAATTTTGACAATATTCAATGTCAATATTTGCTCCCGCTGGCAAAGGCTTAGTCCGATCATGCTGAAATTTGAATCACTGATGCTGATCTCCAGAATCTTCAGAAGCCCCTATGATGAGATTAAAAACAAGGTCAGTGACGTCGCCGGAAAGGCGGTACCGGGGCCCCACCCTGGAGCCAGGCCTGGGGTGGGTGCACGTGGGCGAGCGCCTGGTGGCCGGGCCTTTCCCCACGGAGGAGGTCCAGTTCGGGGACCACAGGATTTCATCGCTGCTTTTTGCGGATGATGTTGTCCTGTTGGCTCTATCGAACCAGGACCTGCAGCACTGGGGCGGTTTGCAGCCGAGTGTGAAGGGATGAGAATCAGCTGTTCCAAATCCGAGGCCATGGTTCTCGACCGGCAAAAGGTGGATTGCCCTCTCCGGGTGGTGGGGAGTCTCTGCCTCAAGTGGAGGAGTTCAAGTATCTCGGGGTCTTGTTCACAGTGAGGGGAGGATGGAGCGCGAGATTAACAGGTGGATCGGTGCGGCGTCGGCAGTGATGCAGTCGCTGTATCGGACCGTTGTGGTGAAGATTTACCGGTCAATCTACGTTCCTCCCCTCACCTATGGTCATGAGCTCTGGGTAATGACCGAAAGAACGAGATCGCGGATACAAGCGGCCGAAATGAGTTTCCTCCGCAAAGTGGCCGGGCGCTCCCTTAGAGATAGGGTGAGGAGCTCGGTCACACGGGAGGAGCTCGGAGTAGAGTCGCTGCTCCTCCACGTCGAGAGGAGCAGCTGAGGTGGTTCGGGCATCTGGTCCGGATGCCTCCTGGACGCCTCCCTCGGGAGGTGTTCCGGGCATGTCCCACCGGTAGGAGGCCCCGGGGAAGACCCAGGACACGCTGGAGGGACTATGTCTCTCAGCCTGGGAACGCCTCGGGGTCCGTCCGGAGGAGCTGGAGGAAGTGGCTGGGGAGAAGAAGCTTGGGAGCCCCTGCTTAGACTGCTGCCCCCGCGACCCGGGCCCGGATAAGCGGAAGAAGATGGATGGATGGATGATGCTGATCTCGGCCTGAATATAAAACACTATAAAGCATATGGAAAATTACACTATAGCGCCCCCTAGTATGATAAAACACCAACATTATCGGATTTGTACCAAATTTGGGAATTAAATTCTATGTATGACTACAAGCAAAAAAATATATTACAGACATGTAGAATTTTTCACTGTTGGCCACCAGGGGCGCAAAGACTCCTCAAAAATCATTTAAAGGTGCACTATGTAATTTTTCTGATGGAGGATGTGTTGGTTTGGGAAATTTGAATCACTAATACGTGATCTCAGCCTGAATATAAAACACTGTAAAGCATATGAAAAGTGTGGTTACGGTTATAGGGTTAGTGTGGGGCGCGGCGTTTGCTGGGCGCAGCGTCTGCACGATGTGCTGGGCACGTTGTTTTGTAGGGCACGCCGTTTGCGCAGCACAGTGTTTGCGAGGTGCGGCGTAGGCGCATGCGAGGGCCGATCATCGCCGCTTGCGGCTATATTCTATGTTATAATTGTGTGTATAAACCCCAGCACCTGCACCAAACACGACTCAGGGAGGGAATTCTGGAGGTTCTGAGGTTCTTTCACTTGAGGTCCGTCCATATACTGAGAATGAGACAGACTTGGATGTGTCTATCTGCAGGTTCAAACACACTTCTTATGCAATATTGACTTTTCAGCGCTTTTAACCACATTATATTTGTTTCCTCTCACCATTTATTCACCCACAGTTGCATTTGGATTGATTCGTGCAGGTTTGAGCCGTCTGGACAATCAATACACGCCCACTGCTCTGTACTTGCTTCGTTCTCCAATTTAATTTTCTTAATCGGTGATACACGTAGGACTACACGACTCTTTGTTGTGATGACGTGACGCTCTTTTCTAACACTGAAGTGAGCAGATTTGTTTCTTTTATTAAAGGGAACTCCGGCACGTTTGAAGCTAAAGTCCGTTGCTAGAGGAGGTGGAATTCTGTCAGAAGCCAAAAAACGGCACAGATCAGTGTTTCCTCGGTGGAGATCTCACTGTGGCAGTGAGTCTGTCAAGGCAACAAACTAGTGCAGTGATGGGGGCAAGTTCTGAACTTCCACGTAAAACGCCAGTTTGCTTCAGACTGAAGAAGCTTAACTCCACTTTAACCCATCTGACAACAGCCACGAGTCTAACAAACCAAACGCTCTGCCTGGTTCACTCATTAGTGTCTGGAAACGTTAGAAAACATCTTTATAAGCAGCCTTAGACTTACTGATTTCCCACTGCACAGGCCAAAGCCCAAAAGACTCGACTGTCGACTCCAGCAGCGGCGAGAGGCTCGAGCCTTCAGAAGCAACAAGTGAGAATCGACTACTGATGGTGAAGAACTGAAAGTTGTTGAAAGAAAAGGGTTCAGGAATAGATTTTTTTTGCGTTTTCAAAAAAATATAATTCACTGGTAAATAAATGGAATTAGAAATTACATCAGCGATCGAGTCTTTTGGGCTTTGGCCTGTGCAGTGGGAAATCAACAGAGGGAAGTGTGAGGTGCTTATGAAGTTGTTTTCTAACGTTTCCAGACACTAATGAGTGAACCAGAGCGTTTGGTTTGTTAGACTCGTGGCTGTTGTCAGATGGGTTAAAGTGGAGTTAAGCTTCTTCAGTCTGAAGCAAATTGGTGTTTTATGTGGAAGTTCAGAACTTGCCCCCATCACTGCACTAGTTTGTTGCCTTGACAGACTCACTGTCACAGTGAGATCTCCACCGAGGAAACACTGATCTGTGCCGTTTTTTGGCTTCTGACAGAATTCACCACCTCTAGTGACGGACTTTAGCTTCAAACGAGCCGGAGTTCAACTTTAGGTTGTTTTAGATGAACATTGCGATTTAAAATGTCCAAATTATAAAGTAATGATCCACTGGTGTAGATTATAGATTATAACTCAGTGTCTGGTTTAAGGCTCTGGCAACACAAATTCAGTTGTGACAGAAGTACATTGTTTAAATTGTAAGAGCTCAGACAACACACAGTTCTTTTTGGTAATTTTACATCACAAAACAGTTCTTAAATCCACTCTCAATCTTCTTCTAACCCAACTGTTGAATTCTGTTTTTCCACCATCGAACACACCAACCTCACACACGAGATGCCACTTGCTTCTGTTTTTGAACTTAATTACATCGTTTTCTCATCGCCTGATTCCACACAATGCTCGCCTTTGTTACGGTAAGCGGCGAACCTACAATTACAAGTCCCGTTCGGATCCTTTTGAGCGGAGTAAATTACAGCCGGTATGAGCCCACGCGAGGAGGGGGTAGGCCGGGGCGGGGACGAAGAGGGTCCAGGGAGGGGGGTGGAAGATGAAGGAATTGTTCGGCGGGGGTCAAAGTTCACGGCCAATCATGTGAATTCAGCTCCAAATGACAGGTTTGGAATAGAGCGGGGCGTCGGCGTGCACGAGAAAAAGTTGTGGAAAGTTATTGGGAACATCGGATAAAAGTAAAATTGTGCTGAGTGAACTTGGGTCTTATTATTGTGAACAGTTGTGTTGTGAGCTGTTGGTACTTCACACGTCACACGCTGTGGGAGAATGTTCGGCGGTGACCGTGGGAGACGACACGTACATCAAACATGGGCGAAAACGTTCAGAGGAAATACTCCGAGATCGACCGGACCTGTGGAGTTTGACACCTGCATGAAGTCGCCCCCATCAAACTCAAAGCTTCACAAAAACTATGTCAATCGTTTGTGCTGTTTGTGCTGCTTTAGTTTTGGAGAAATGAACGATTCTTTTATCGGTGAAATTGGGGTCAGTCCCACAAGAAGCTTCAAAACGCACTAAAACATCCAAAATGGAGTCAGTCGTTTGTGCTTCGTTTGTGCTGCAAAAAGTTTCATTTGTGCAGTTCTGATTCTTAAGATATTTGCAGTTTTATTTTGGGCCGATGACGTCATCCGGCCCCTCGAAATGTTAAACAGAGCTCAAAACAGGAAGAAAATTATAGAAAACATTTGTGTTTTGTTTGTGCTGTTTTATTTCTAAAATTATTCATTATTATTTCTGCCGTAATTATGAGACGTTGGAACATTTCAACTTCCATGTATATCGAGACAAGAAAAGCTACGTGGTGCAGCTTTATTTCAACGTCCATATAAGGACATTTGAGCATTTTTCTACAAAACTCCGGCCTAAAAACACAGTTGCTCTAATGTATTTAATGCATTTTGTGCCTGTTCGAGGACTGAAGATGGAAAGACTGAAACTAAATCTGGCACAGAGTCTTTTCTCTGAGATTAATGTCCTTGTTTTAAATAAATAAAATACTAATAATCCCAGTCAGAGGCTGTGGTTGGATCGTGTCAAGTCTGGACAGAGGTTTTTCGCGCTCTGTGGTCTGGTCCCCGTCTCTTCTGGATTCAAACAAAATGTCGAAGGCCTTGTCAGGTTTCATTAGTGAAAACCAACAAGTTTGGAGTTATTTTGAGTGTATTTTTTCCACTCGTGTCATTCAGAGTTTTGATGCTTTCAAGGCAAAGTTTATTTGTATTAAAGCACAATTCATACACAGTTAGTGCATAATTAGTAACAGAATGATCCACTATAGAGGGAGAGAAGAATGTGGAAGGAGAAATAAAAACCTTTCTACAATGCTAATAATGGAAATAAAGAAGAAACTTTTTAAAATGAGACTATCCAGACTTTTGACTGGCTTTATACGGAACATTAGCAACATTATCAGCCTGTTTCTCCAGCCTATTTCCTCCTCTCCAAAACTTTCCTGTCATTCTGAACAAAATCTACAACTTCTTTGACCTGAGAGTGAGATCAATAATGCATTTCTGGGATTGGTGTCTGAAATAGTGGACGGGACGCAGCTCCAGATCTTTGTCGTCTTGTAAAAGTGTCTTGCCTAAGGACACGATGAAACTTTACACATGGTAAGACTCAAACCACAGGCCCTGGGGTTTTCCACGTTAGAAGTGAAGCTATTCCTCACTTACCTTATCGTAACCCCTGTCTGTACCTGTCTGTACCTGTCTGTACCTGTCTGCACCTGTCTGTACCTGTCTGTACCTGTCTGTACCTGTCTGTACCTGTCTGCACCTGTCACTTTGTGGTTTTCTTTTGTAAATGTTCTGAAATGATGTTGCACAAATCTAAGTGCTTGAATGAACTGTTCCTGTTCATCTTTGAACCTGAAATCCTGTTTTGACCTTGTTTTTAGGTCAGGCTTTTTGGGGCTGTGAATATTAAACTCTTCTCTAATGGCGCTGGTAGGATTGAACTTTTTTTTCCTCCTTTACCCTGTGGTCCTTGGATTATGGACAATTACGCAAATACGTGAAACGATGGATTACACGTGCGTTTCTTCCCGATGATCTAAATCCTGACAAAGCCATGAACTCGACTCTCACAAAGTCACAAAACTTTACCAAAGCTGAACGAGGTCAAAATACTTGGCAAATCAAAGAACTATTTTGATTTATTTTTTGAGTATTATTTAATTAAGAATGGATGAAATAATGCCCAAAGACGCTACTATAATATATAATAAAGAAAAGAGTTGTTTTTTTTGTTTTTTATTTTTGGTTCTATATTGAAAAACAAATGAACGAATGACACACGGACTCTTCTCTATTCCGTTGTTTTTACTACTGTAACTTCTCGAACTCGCCTTTCAACATCGACAGTTTATGCCTCTATTTACTGTTGGCAGGGATCCAGTTGGTCTAAAATAGGGACTCCTGGGACATTTCTTGTATAAAACTGGGACAAATCAGTGGTTTTGGGTAAATCTGCTGGGACAGGGGACACAGGGCTCAGAACTGGGACTGTCCCGGGGGAAATAGGGACATCTGATCATCCTAGTCTAGTCTTGCTAAATTGGTAAGAATCGCTTTACATTATGGGTTTAAAACCGTCTTGAAATACAAAAGAACACAATTTTAAACATGCAGTTCAGTTTGCAGTTAATCGTGATTAACTATGGAATTTCTGATCTTAATCGAGATTAAAAAACTCCTCGTTCGACAGCCCTGATAAAAATAGTTTGTTGATTGCCATAAACGAACTGAACCTACAGTTCCATTATGCACTCCAACTGGGTTCATAAGCGCCTTTCACAACTTTCAGAGGCCGGAAGACAGGTTAAGAACAACTAGCATGCTAATACGCACTTCCTGATTATCGTAAACTAAAACGCTTTATAATTAGATGCAGACGTGACGTCAAGAGCTTTTTATAGAATATATCTCTACTGGAATAAGGGTGAAGTGTCTTGCCTAAGGACACAATGTCAATCAAAGCACAAACCATGGAGTTACAGGTCAGATCTGTGGAGAGGCGGCCCCGCTCATAGTTAGAATGCGCTGTTTTCGAGGTAGTTTGTGCGATTAAAACATGTTAAATGAGCTGAATAAATCCAAGACAGACGTGTTTAATGCAATACTGTGGAACATTTCAGTGTCTATGTATGTGGAGAGAAGAAAAGCGGCATCAATTCAGCGTCCATTTGAGTATTTTTCTACTAAACTCCAGCCTAAAAACACGGACTCATTTGACGGACATGTCGAACAAAGACAAAGTGAAGTGTGTGTCCCAAATACGTCCACGTCCAGAGAAAGGATCTGTCCCAAAATGGCTCCGGACTGTTTTTGTAAGGCTGTCAATCATTCGCCATGTTTTTGTCTTTCTTTATGTCCGAGCCGAGCAGAGAAAATCCATGCTTTTTAAAAATTCATGGTGCTTTTTTCCGACAGCCAGAGTACAGGTTTACACAGCACAGAAACACAAGTGAAGATTTCCCCACTGCCACTTCTGTCAGTGTGTTTGGTGGAAATAACAGATTATACGATGATTTCTTAATATAAAGATACAATTAAAGCGGCCGTATAAAGTAAGATCACGTTTTTAGCGCTTCTAACATGTGTTGTACTTGTTTCTTTCTCACTGAAGTTGTCTTTAGACTGATTTTCCTGTGTTCCAAGCGTCATTCCTCTGATCTACCGCCGTTTTCACTGCCACCGACATGACTTCATTCGAATTTTATTTTCATAATCAGTGATACGTAGCGACGCACTTCCTGTACTGCCACATTATATCACACTAGGTGTTTCAGAGTGTTTTTTGTTTGGGAGAAGAACTCAGCTTAAATATACAGCCAGAGATGTTCATTTTGTCTTATGTACCATATTTTTCTATAACTATATAGAACTATAACTCGTACTTTTTTCATGGTTTGGGTGGGTCTACGACTACGATACTCAGGTGCGACTTATACATAAAATATATAATTTCACATGTTGGTTATTTTCACACTGACAGCCACAAGGGGGCGCTCTAGGCTTGTGTGTCAGTATCTGCTACACCTGTTACTCCTGTTACTCCTGTACGACTGTCACTTCTCGCTCTACTGCACGTCTCCTGCAGAAAGAGCCGCTGTCCTGCTGCAAGTGCTGAAATATGAAGCTGAAAACTGAAATCGAGCAGCAGAAAGAAAGTTTGGAGTGAGCGACAAACTTGTGTTTGACTGGAGAAAAGTGGAGGAAACTCGAACTGCAACGAAGAAAACACAAAAGCTCATCGTGGCTAAAAGCTGGATTTTGCTGGAGTTGGTGGAGTTACTCAGAAGTGACATCGAAGATGAAGAATTCAGTGGATTTAGGGATTTGGAGCGAGATGGAGAGTTTGGTAAACTTGTTCTGTTGTTTCTGCTCTAGTTTTCTGAATAACTGTTCATATGTGACGTGAACATGTTCAGCCTGTTGTTCTCTGTTCTGTTATTTTTAATATAACTCGCCTTTAAGATGAAACGTCTGTTCCTGGAGTCTGATTTGAAAAAAAAAAAAGTGACTTATAGTCCAGTTCGACTGTTTTTTTTCTTCTTCATTGTGCATTTTTTGGCTGGTGCGACTTGTCCAGAAAATACAGATTCTTTTTAAAGACAGTAAAGTGTATTTACCTTGTTGACACCTTGTTACTTCCTGTGGGCGTGGTCAGCTCTTGTTACTTCCTGAAGACGTGGTCAGCTCTTGTTACTTCCTGAAGGCGTGGTCAGCTCTTGTTACTTCCTGTGGGCGTGGTCAGCTCTTGTTACTTCCTGTCAGCTCTTGTTACTTCCTGTGGGCGTGGTCAGCTCTTGTTACTTCCTGAAGGCGTGGTCAGCTCTTGTTACTTCCTGAAGGCGTGGTCAGCTCTTGTTACTTCCTGAAGACGTGGTCAGCTCTTGTTACTTCCTGAAGGCGTGGTCAGCTCTTGTTACTTCCTGTGGGCGTGGTCAGCTCTTGTTACTTCCTGAAGACGTGGTCAGCTCTTGTTACTTCCTGAAGGCGTGGTCAGCTCTTGTTACTTCCTGAAGACGTGGTCAGCTCTTGTTACTTCCTGAAGACGTGGTCAGCTCTTGTTACTTCCTGAAGACGTGGTCAGCTCTTGTTACTTCCTGAAGGCGTGGTCAGCTCTTGTTACTTCCTGTGGGCGTGGTCAGCTCTTGTTACTTCCTGAAGACGTGGTCAGCTCTTGTTACTTCCTGAAGGCGTGGTCAGCTCTTGTTACTTCCTGTGGGCGTGGTCAGCTCTTGTTACTTCCTGTGGGCGTGGTCAGCTCTTGTTACTTCCTGAAGGCGTGGTCAGCTCTTGTTACTTCCTGAAGGCGTGGTCAGCTCTTGTTACTTCCTGTGGGCGTGGTCAGCTCTTGTTACTTCCTGAAGACGTGGTCAGCTCTTGTTACTTCCTGAAGGCGTGGTCAGCTCTTGTTACTTCCTGTGGGCGTGGTCAGCTCTTGTTACTTCCTGTGGGCGTGGTCAGCTCTTGTTACTTCCTGTGGGCGTGGTCAGCTCTTGTTACTTCCTGTAGGTGGTCAGCTCTTGTTACTTCCTGTGGGCGTGGTCAGCTCTTGTTACTTCCTGTGGGCGTGGTCAGCTCTTGTTACTTCCTGTGGGCGTGGTCAGCTCTTGTTACTTCCTGTAGGTGGTCAGCTCTTGTTACTTCCTGTGGGCGTGGTCAGCTCTTGTTACTTCCTGAAGGCGTGGTCAGCTCTTGTTACTTCCTGTGGGCGTGGTCAGCTCTTGTTACTTCCTGAAGGCGTGGTCAGCTCTTGTTACTTCCTGAAGGCGTGGTCAGCTCTTGTTACTTCCTGTGGGCGTGGTCAGCTCTTGTTACTTCCTGTAGGTGGTCAGCTCTTGTTACTTCCTGTGGGCGTGGTCAGCTCTTGTTACTTCCTGTGGGCGTGGTCAGCTCTTGTTACTTCCTGAAGGCGTGGTCAGCTCTTGTTACTTCCTGTGGGCGTGGTCAGCTCTTGTGACTTCCTGTGGGCGTGGTCAGCTCTTGTTACTTCCTGTAGGTGGTCAGCTCTTGTTACTTCCTGTGGGCGTGGTCAGCTCTTGTTACTTCCTGTGGGCGTGGTCAGCTCTTGTTACTTCCTGTGGGCGTGGTCAGCTCTTGTTACTTCCTGAAGGCGTGGTCAGCTCTTGTTACTTCCTGAAGGCGTGGTCAGCTCTTGTTACTTCCTGAAGGCGTGGTCAGCTCTTGTTACTTCCTGAAGGCGTGGTCAGCTCTTGTTACTTCCTGTGGGCGTGGTCAGCTCTTGTTACTTCCTGTAGGCGTGGTCAGTCTGATGGACCTGCAGGTCGCTCAGACTGACCACACCTCCCGTCGCCCAGTGGCCTTTGGTGGAGGTCCCAGGTCAGTGAAAGGAGGAAGTGAACTCCGGTGCTCGCGGTAAATGAGTCTCGTTTCCTGATTTCTTTTTTTTTAAGAGTTTGTTTTAGTTAATTGAGATTTATTTATTTTGAACTTTTTTTTTAAGGTATGAAGGCACAACATAAAGTCTCCACACTCTCGATTTACATTTAACACAGAAACAAACCAATCTTAATCGTACCCCTACAATTTACAATATTTCATCTACGTGATATTCATATATATATTTAAGAACATGAAGATCTGCTTTCCTGGTGGTACATCTCTAAAACGTTGCCTTTGTAAATTGTTTAAAAAAGATGAATATTTGCACATTTTTACCTTATCTCCAAGTCCATTCCGTAAATGTGCTCCACTTATAGCCACACTCATTTGTCAAACTGTTGTTCCTACTTTTCCTTTTTTTTAATGAACTCCTCTCCTCCATAACCCTGTGTCTCTCTCTGAATATATGTCAAATGTTGCTTGGTAGTAAGTCATTCCTTTCTTTATACATGAGCAGAGCAGTTTTATATTTTACTAAATCAAATCACTTTAAGACTTTTGCCTTTAGAAACAATGGATTTGTAAGTTATATATTTATATTTGTGTCTGTCCCCCTGATGCAGCGTTTGAACTTCTCTGACCCACTGACCCGAGCCCCGTCCCACTCCAGAATGTGGTTATTTCTTTTACAGTGCTCTGATATGGTGGATTTTAGGTTTTTCTCCTCTGCTTTGTCTTTTTTTGACCTACAGGAAGAAACAACAGCTGATATATGACACATCACCGCCAGCTCCAGCACCAGCACCAGGGACAGCACCAGGGACAGCACCAGGGACAGCTCTGAAGACGACAGCAGCAGCCGAAACATGTCAACAAGGTAAATAAACTTTACTGTATTTACTGTACTGTACCTTTAAAAAAGAACCTGAGAAGTTCTTCTAAATATACTGCATTTGTGTGTTAAACGTGTGAATGAAACAAAACACAACTCCAGGTCTGTTTGTGATGAGGAAACACAACATGGATCAGAAAATAGTGTCATATGGGCCCATGAACACGATAAACACAACAGGAAAAGCATTTTTGATTTTCTTGTGCTGTGATATTATATGTTTGTTAGACTTTATAATACAAAAGCCAACAACATCTAACCTGCAAGACACGTTTTACTTTATTACCTGAACAAATAGAGTAAAGCTCCTTTAAAATACAGACTTTAAAAACACAGAGGAGCACGTCTGGATTACCACCTCATGATGTCACAAGGTGGAACACAGTGTTTTGAGCTCTGGAGAGAGAGAAAATACCTTAATATGCAGAAATACTCAGACGTGTAGTAGGACTAAGTATCACAGTAGTCGCAGTAGTCGCAGTAGTCGCAGTAGTCGCAGTAGTCGTAGTAGTCGTAGTAGTCGTAGTAGTCATAGTAGTCGCAGTAGTCGCAGTAGTCGCAGTAGTCGTAGTAGTCGTAGTAGTCGCAGTAGTCGCAGTAGTCGCAGTAGTCGTAGTAGTCGCAGTAGTCGCAGTAGTCGCAGTAGTCGCAGTAGTCGCAGTAGTCGCAGTAGTCGCAGTAGTCGCAGTAGTCGCAGTAGTCGCAGTAGTCGCAGTAGTCGCAGTAGTCGCAGTAGTCGCAGTAGTCGTAGTAGTCGCAGTAGTCGCAGTAGTCGTAGTAGTCGTAGTAGTCGCAGCAGTCGCAGCAGTCGCAGCAGTCGCAGCAGTCGCAGCAGTCGCAGCAGTCGCAGCAGTCGCAGCAGTCGCAGCAGTCGCAGCAGTCGCAGCAGTCGCAGCAGTCGCAGCAGTCGCAGCAGTCGCAGCAGTCGCAGTCGCAGCAGTGGTGCAGTGCAGTTGCAGTAGTCGAGTAGTCGCAGCAGTCGTAGCAGTGCAGTCGCAGCAGTCGTAGCAGTCGCAGTAGTCGCAGTAGTCGCAGCGCAGTCGTAGCAGTAGTCGCAGTGGTCGCAGCAGTCGTAGTAGTCGAGCAGTGGTCGCAGCAGTCGTAGCAGTCGTAGTAGTCGCAGTAGTCGCAGTAGTTGCAGCTGCAGTCGTAGTAGTCGCAGCAGTCGCAGTAGTCGTAGTAGTCGTAGCAGTCGTAGTAGTCGCAGTCGTAGCAGTCGTAGTAGTTGCAGTGGTGCAGTCGCAGTGGCAGTGTTGCAGCAGTCGAGTAGTCGAGTAGTCGCAGCAGTCGTAGTAGTCGTAGCAGTCGTAGTAGTCGCAGCAGTTGCAGTAGTTGCAGCAGTTGCAGCAGTCGCAGCAGTTGCAGTAGTCGTAGCAGTCGTAGCAGTCGCAGCAGTCGTAGCAGTCGTAGCAGTCGTAGCAGTCGCAGCAGTTGCAGTAGTTGCAGCAGTTGCAGCAGTCGCAGCAGTCGTAGTAGCAGTCGTAGCAGTCGCAGCAGTTGCAGTAGTCGTAGCAGTCGTAGCAGTCGCAGCAGTCGTAGCAGTCGAGTAGTCGTAGTAGTCGCAGCAGTTGCAGTTGCAGCAGTAGCTGCAGTTGCAGCAGTCGCAGCAGTCGCAGCAGTCGCAGTAGTCGCAGTAGTCGAAGTAGTCGTAGTAGTCGAAGTAGTCGCAGCAGTCGCAGCAGTCGCAGCAGTCGCAGCAGTTGCAGTAGTGCAGCAGTTGCAGTCGCAGCAGTCGCAGTAGTCGCAGTTGCAGTAGTCGCAGTCGTAGTAGTCCGAGTAGTCGAGTAGTCGCAGTAGTCGTAGCAGTCGTAGTAGTCGTAGTAGTCGCAGCAGTTGCAGTAGTTGTAGCAGTCGCAGTAGTCGCAGTAGTCGCAGTAGTCGTAGTAGTCGTAGTAGTCGCAGTAGTCGTAGTAGTCGTAGTAGTCGCAGTAGTCGCAGTAGTCGCAGTAGTCGTAGTAGTCGTAGTAGTCGCAGTAGTCGCAGTAGTCGCAGTAGTCGCAGTAGTCGTAGTAGTCGTAGTAGTCGCAGTAGTCGTAGTAGTCGCAGTAGTCGTAGTAGTCGTAGTAGTCGTAGTAGTCGTAGTAGTCGCAGTAGTCGCAGTAGTCGTAGGAATGTTAGGAAAGTTAAGTATAAACAGACACGTTTTTACTTTGACAAACAGAATATTTGCCGATCTGAACAGGAAATGAGTTGGAAAATGTGAAATTAGCATTATTGTGATAATTGTTATAATTACACTTTTAAACTTTTTAATCTACATAAAATCATCAAATGTACAGATTTATTCATATCTATAGTAAATGCAGGTGGAGGAATGTTTGGTTTTTGTTTTTTTACATGCTCTACTCTCTGTGACCTTGTAACTGGAAGGTGTCAGGTTTGATTCCCGGAGTGTGTTGGTAGGTTCTTATATCTAAACACTGTGTAGTATTTCTGCCACCTGCTGGTCCGTGGAGGTTTTACTGCTTTGACTCTGTAATAATCCACAGTATGACATCAAAGTTAACAGTCTCCATGGTGACAAGAGGGTGATGCTGCATGATTTTCCCCATGTATTTTTAAGCTCCCATAGTGGAGTAAATGCAACACAGACTAACTCTCCAGAGCTGCATGTGGCTCTTTCCTCCTTCTGCTGTGGCTCCTGTGACTTTGAAAATAAATAATAAGTATTTAATTACAATGTGTATTTTTATTTTAGTTTGTTGGTTTTTAAATGTAATTAATTTGGCCGTATCTCCTGTCAGAGCCTGATCCCGTCAGATCTCAGGAGGTCAGGGCCTGGTCAGTACTTGGATGGAGACACTGGGAGCTCCAGGTGCCACAGGGGGGCGCCAGCCACAGAAACTGTTGTTTTGTCCACTTCACCCACATGGCCTGGTATGAAAGTGGTGTGTGTGTGAGTGATGGTGGTCGGAGGGGCTAATGGTGCACCTACTTCCGTCATTCTGCCCCAGGGCAGCTGTGGCTACAATGGTAGTTAACACCACCGAGTGTTGAGTGAATGAATAATGTCCTGCTTTGGGTATCTTGAAAGGCTCTATATAAATGCAATGATTGATTCATTAATTATTCTAAATTTGTAGGTAACGGTCGTCTGGTGACATTCAAATAAAATGTTTTCAATATTTTTGTCGCTCAAAATATGGATCAAAGCTGCTGATCTGCAGCCCGGACACCTTCACCAACAGCAGGATTTACTGAGCTTTTTGACCCCTTTAGGTCAAAAATGGATGATTTATTTTTTTTATTTTTTAAAGAAGAAAACATAATGTTTTATGCTACATGGGCAAATTCATTCACCCTCCAGTACATATGATAAACTGATGACAGAACACGGAAGCAGGCAGCATTTCTGATGGATAATTTAAGTTTGGATTTTTATTTCTAATGAGGACGACTCAAATAGACACTGAGTATTTCAGTTGAAAGTAACGATCAACCCAGTGTCTTAAAAATGTTGAAATGTAGAAATAAAAGTCCATGGTCTCTGCAGCATTTCACTGATTTTATAAATGCAACACACTATAGTCTTTCTTACAGAGCAGACAGGTAAAAAACTGCAGGTCTCTTCATTTCAGAGTCAAAGGGTTTTGTGGCTCCGGGTCTTTTCTTTTTTGTGGGAGACGCTCCAAACGGCTCTTTGAGTATTTAAGGTTGCTGATCCCTGGACTGACCTAATGCTTTACTGTGGAACATTCCAGGCAAGGCAAAAAATGTATTTGATTGAAACCTTTGATTTAAACCTTCACTTAACAAATCAAGAGCTTTACTTATTGTTATTTATTTTTATCAGTCTCCATTTCCTGATCTGTTCTAATGTCGTTTAGTTTCATTCACACATGTTTAACACACAAACCCTTTACTGATCTAACCTGTCGTATTATCAGAACGTTCCCTTTAATTTCTCTCCCGTTTTCCCCTCTCCTTTTGCCATTCCGTCCACGTCCTGCTCTCCGCTCCTCACACTGCTCTGGATCAATAGCCCTCTTTGAGCGCACCCCATGCCCACCGCGAGCGCCTCCAGCCGGGCCCGCTCCTCCGGCCTCCGCAGGGGAGAGGGGGGCGACGGCGTGACAAATCTGCCCCAGGCCAGTGCGCGGCGGTCGGGCTTCACAGACGAGCTCCCCCCGACCACAGACCAATGGTAATGCAGGGAGCTAGTGGACGGAGAGCGTGTGTTTGGAGGCAGCCGCAGGAGGTAATGAGGGACTTATCACTATTGACTCGTTTGAGTTGGATCAGTCCAGGCTGGTTATCTGCCAACACAACAACAAAATATATCTTATTTACCCAAAATACACACGACTCCAATACACTCTGAACATGTGAGGTCACCGGGGAATCTCCAAGTGCAGATGGTCGTGATTGACAGGCGGGTTAGCCAATCAGGGACAGGCGTGGTCCATTTGTATCTAAACAAATATAGAAGCTCAGGAGGAAAAAAGAAAGAAACCTCCGCTCAATTTCATTTCTCTCCAGCCGCGACGTCAGGAATCAGACACACTGCGATTTGTAAGAACCTCAGAAGTTGTAGTCGGTGCACCGGCCGATCAGTGAAGCGGTGTGTTGGCCAGAACCAACCCGAGCTGCGATAGACTGCAGACGCTGTCCTCCTTTGGACTTCCTTTGTCCATTAAGAACTTCACATTTTTTATCGTACCTTTAATTCACTAGTTCACCTCAATACTGCTCGTTGACAATGTTCACTCTCTGCTTTGTCGTTTCTGCGAGGTGAACTTCACAGAAACGACAGTGATCACAGAAACGACAGTGCTTGTTGACAGACACGTTCCCTCTCTGCTGTGTTGCTTTTGTGCCGTATTACTTGGACTCCACTGAGTGTTCCGGCACATTCCGTACGTCACCACCAAATAGCAGCGATTGGTTAAATTAAAAAAATACCCGCCTACTGTGGAGTGAACGAATCCTAATGCTGTGAGGTCAGACTGTAGGGATGGGCAGTCAATAAAATTTTCTTAATCAATAATCGGGAGAATTAACGATCAATTTTCAATTAATCATTAACATTTTATATTAAAATGATCATTATTATTAATATTACTAATCTGCATAAATAAACTCAGCATTACAACACACACCCACCACAGAGCCTCATCAGTGTGAGATCAGACTGTGTTTAATGCAGCTTTAAACATTTGTTTACGTCTTACAGAAACTAAACATAAAACCACATGACTCATTTGCATAAGCGAAAAAAAGCCGCTCTTTCCTTGTGCTGATGTGGTCAACTTCTGTTGGACTAAAGAACATGACTCAGTGGAGTATGAGTGTTCTCTCTGTGACAGAGGATGTGATGAGGCTGTGAGTCTGTGCGTATGTCAGGTTGGAGATGCTGCGAAACCGGAATACTCAAAAAACCCGATCCTAACGGGATACTGATGTGTAAACGCACTCTGAGGGATATAGTGATCTCTAGTGAAGTGAAACCAGCTGATGAAGGCTACCGAACAACTGCAGAACTCTTGTGATGGACCAATCACAGAGCAGCACTGGCCACGTTTACATGATGTTTTTTAATTCTATTATGATAATGATTTATGATGGAATTTAATTCTTTAACCCCTTAACGCCGAGTGTCATAAATAAGCAACAAACCATTTGGAGCTAGATATTTGCTGAGACAGCATCTGCAATCCCCCAGTGCCGTTAGTGCAGATGCAGAACTGGAAAGCACTTCTACTTGTTGCAAATTTGCAACATACACAAATTTCTATACATTTTTTTAGTCAAATTAATTGTCTCAATTTACCATCTATTTAAAGGCTAAAACACACAAAACTTTTTATGTACATCTATATAAATTCAGGCATTAAGGGGTTAATATAATTTTAATCATTCTGAATTAAATAGTTCGGAATTAAAATATTCTGCTTCAAATTGACATGAAAATAATAATTCTGAATTGAGGTTTCCAAGGAAAACTATTCCGCTCAACATTTGGGGGTGGGGAAGGGTTCTGATTGGACAGCGACACGAATGTATTTACATCTTTGGGAAGAAAACACACACTTCAGCTGCTACCGGCTTTTCTGTCATCTCGGTTTAGGACAGGGGTGTCAAACTCATTTTGGTCCGGGGGCCGTATACAACCAATTTTGATTCCAAAGGGGCCGGATCAGAAAACTCATGGCATATATACCCCAAAAATAGCAATAAGTCCAAATATTTGTGCAGAGAAACGCAAATCTATTACAGAAATCTTTTTTATTTGATTTGATTTTACAAAATATTATAATATTCTGCTAGGTCAGGTTGTTTTCACAGCAGCATCAGGAGCCTCTTGGCCCCTGGGTGAAAACAGACGTCTGTTTCTTCAGTTTCAGCAATAATTCGTTTATCTTCTGTTTTCTCAATTCTCTTTTCAAGTTATTGTATTTTTCGCAGTGTCTCGTAGTGGTGTTTAAGATCATATTCCTTGAGCGCCGCCACTTGTTGCAAACACACCGAGCACAGGTTTCCCATTCACCTCCGTGAACAAATAAGAATTAGTAAATTTTTCTTGGAAAATCCTGCACTCAGCTCCACTTTTCTTATTTTTGACATTTTGCTGATGAGGGTCACGGTCAACAGTCCAAACGATCGTCCTTTAAGAGCGTTTGGAAAGAGGCAGGTCTTCATTTGTCTGGTGGAGGCGCCAGGCACAGAAGCACTGGAGACGCTGCTATGCTAAGCTGCGCAGAAAATTACCAGAAAAATCTGAAAATTTTAAATATTTTAATAGAAAATCAGCCGAGGGCCAGATTAAAGGTCTTGGAGGGCCGGATCTGGCCCCCGCGCCGCATGTTTGACACCTGTGGTTTAGGCGATCGAAACTTTTCCCGCAGTCATTCTGATGATAATGAAGCAGCAGCTGGAGAATTCTCTCCTCACACTTTCCGTCTGTGAGCTGAGGAGGAGAAGGGAAGAGGAAGAGGACAAACTGAGTCTGAGGCTGCCACACCTCAGCCCACTCCCACATCCTGCTCTGGCTGGGGGAGGCCAATAAGATAAGATTCGGGTTGTTTGGGTTTTTGGGCCGAGCAGCTGCTCCCTTTTTCACAACAGCACTGAAGTACTTTTGTACTGAAGTACTTTCTTGAACTTTGGTATGTTTGTCTAAGTAGATTTTTTATGTGGTACTACTTTTTTGTGCTTTTGCTCCAATATCTGTACTTTTATTTGACAAGACTTCTTCCACCACTGTACTTCCCACCACTTGGACTTCCTAACTTCAGTCACTCTATGTGCTTTCTGATTGTGATCCACAACTGTAGCCATGGCTGCCCTGGGGCGTCTGACCGGGACACTCTAGGTCAAAGTACTTGCAAACATCTTGCTCCTCCAGACACCACTTTTGACCTTGCATTTCTGTGTTTGGAGCTTTACCATATCGAATGCTTCTCCAAACCCCATTTTTATTTGTATCGGCATAAAAAGGGCCCAATATTTGAATAAAGTTCTTGTTGGCGCTGAGCGGGGATGTAAACAGTGTTTGTTATGCTAATCGCCGATGCTAATCTGTGAGGCTAACTGCTCCGGCGCTCTGGCCTCAGTCTCAAAGGGCTGCAGCAATTAGTGCTCTCCACTTCCACGGCCTGAATGTGGTTTTAGCTGCACATATGGACATGGCTGAGGGGAACAGGGTTTGGAAGAGAACTGTAAAATATGTGGAATGAAGAGAGTGGAGTTTTAAGAGGGAGATTACGAGATATGGATGCAAATGGAAAGAGTTTTGAGGAGATGATTCTAGCATAAGTGAGCTATAAAATCCACTCTGTTACAAGAAATGGACACATTTTTATACAGAGCTTTTTCCACCTTCAAGGCACTTTACAACAGGGAACCACTCACCCACTCACACAGCAGTGTACACACACAGGGGGCGAGGTGGGGTAAGTGTCTTGCCCAAGGACACAACGACAGCATTCATCTCTTATTATTGCATCATTGCATTTATATAGTGCCAAACTCCACACTGTGTGGTGGTAAACTACCGTTGTAGCCCTGTGGCAGGCGATGTGAGGCTGCCAAACCTCCAACCACCACCAACACTGACATTCCTCTTTCAAACAAGGCAATGTGGGTGAAGTGTCTTGCCTAAGGACACAACAACAGTTTTTGCGACTGGTGCCCTCCATGACATTTGATTTTCCCAGTGTCTCCCATCCAAGTACTGACCAGGCCCGATCCTGCTGAGCTCCTGAGCTCTGAAGGATCAGGCTTTGACGAGCCGGTATCGCCACAAGTGGATCTGACCACTGAACCAATGATGTTTACGTCGAGATTCAAACCAACTTCTACAATTTTTAGGTCCATTTACAAAGTGCTATTTTTAATTACCGTGTTTGTTAGTACCTAAAGTTTAAGTATTCACAAAGTCAACAACCTGCACTAAGAAATAGCCAAAGTTTATCAAATTTCAAAGCCACCCCATCACCCCATGCAATTTTTTAGCTAAAAGTAAATGATGATTTTTTTTTCCCAGTTTGGATGTTCTTCTTTCAAACTGAAAACCCGCTGTTCCCCCCTGCGATGTCATGTGGTGCTCCACTGTGTTTTTAAACTCCATACATCCTCACCAGAATCATTTGGATCATTTCAGATTTGTAATTGCCGATCTTTACTGAACTAAAGATAAAATGTAATATTTTAACTTGAAAACTACCACTTCATGACATCACAAGGTGGAACAGAGCATTTTAACCTTTGGAGATGTAGACAGACTAATAATAAAGGGTTATTCAAACGTGTGAATGAAACAAAACACAACTCCAAGTCTGTTTTTGATGAGGTAACAAGATTCTAACATGACTTAAAGCTCCCAAGGGTCAATTTTGTGTAATATAAGACCTTAAATAAAAATACTCTTCCTTCACTATTTCAAATTTCTAAAGAATAGCCCACAACAACAAACAAATCAATAAAATATCGTGTAAATGTGAGCCTTTTCTCTATCCATGGTAACCCCTTGCATCTCCCCTCTTCTCCCAGCTTTATACCTCACTTCTAAAGCAGCACACGGACAGCCTGGACCCCCTACAGCGAGCCCAGACACGCAGCTCCGCGAGGGGGCCCACTACCCGAACCTCCGCTGAGCCCCTGTGCACCTGCCATCGATCCACACCATCCGCGCCGCATTATCGCAGTCTGTTTACAAGCTTTTTTTTCTCCATTTTACTTCCAATTTTCGCAAACTTTATAATTCCGCTTGTCTCCCGTCTTCAGGATCGTAGCGATGGTGTTTGGAGGTAATTGTGTGTAATTTGGGTTGAAAATGTCACGGAAAAATAGGTTTACAGTGACAGTAGCTAATTTGTCAAGCATATTATTTGGAGGGTTATTTCCGAGTGCGCTGGATACTTTACTCTGTGATTTTTGAGACTAATGGAACGACTGTACATGGCGTCAGGTTTGTGAAGTTATAGCGTACAGTTTTGGATCGTGTTTTTACGTGTTTATGGAGAATTGTGGCGTGGAAACATCGCTGACGTAGACTTTGGTCAGATTCTTACAGCGAACAGTAAAGAGGGTTTGAATAAAATCATGTTTTTGATGCGAAAACAACATAACCTGGCAGAAAGGTCAGAAAAGATGATTTTGCAGAATATCCACTATATAAGAAGAACATGTAAATCCTGATATACTGAGAAAAGTGATGTACTCGTATAAATACTGGTTTAGGGTATGTGGGGCTTTGTGTTTTCAAACTGTCTGTTAGAAGTGAATAATAGTTGGGCTAAAAAGCAGAATTATTTGGCTAATATTATTTTTTTAATTCTTTGTGTTATTAATGGTGGAACTTTTTTAATTTTGAAATAAGTGTCTGAAAAGATGGAAATTAGACACATTTTACAAATTTATATTTTAAATTTTTTCATTCATATGTGTTGTCCCTTTACAAATAAATGCATTATTTTTTTTTTTTTTTTTTTTTTTGGGGGGGGGGGGGAATTTAACACATTTTCACCACAGCATCAACTCTCCTTAATCACGTGTTCATAATACAATTAACAAAAATGTTTAAAAAAAATTTAAAAATAAATCAGTTAATCTTATTTATGTATTTCTTTATAAAGGGACAGCAAATATGAATGAAAATTTTATGCAGAAATTATAGCCAATGTGTCTAATTTCCATTTTCTATATTCATATTTGGAAATTCACTCATTAAATCTAAAAACAGTGAATATCGAAAATTTTGCTTTTTTCACTTGTTTAAAACTACATTTTCTATTCAAAAATAAAATTTAAAAATAGCTAGTAGGTAAAGAATTAATACACAGTTAAATTACAAACGCGTCTCCTTGGAGATTTATAGCGTTGCCTGGAATATTCCTCAGTATGGCATTAACTTTATCTATTTTGCATTCAATTATGAAAATTGTTTTATCACCCCAAACCCCTTAAAAACCTGCTTTATTTCAGATAGCAGGGTTGCCTCTCCACAGATCTGACCTGTAACAACCTGGTGGCGCTACATCGACTTATGAACATATATAAGATTACTACCATATATTGAAACATTCCAAATCTCCATGGATACAGCAGAATGCACCCTCCACTAGAAAAGTAAACCTATAAAAAACAAAAGAAAAAATGATTATATTTGACTAACGCTGAAATGAGCCTGGAGCCATTTGTTATTCAGCGCTCGTCCATTCACGTCTCTCCACTCCTTTCCCTGCAATTAAAATCGCCCCCTTCTCTTTCCCGATCTCTCTCTGGGTTCGGTCGGGGGCGGGATGGGGTCCGGATGTGGTGGGACGGCCGCTGCTGTTCGCCGGGCGTGGGTGGGGCGGGTGGGGGGGTGGGGGTGTCCCGTGGAGGTTGATTTTAATGAGCGGACTGTTTATAAGTCCAGTCAGGGAGGCCGGCCGGTGTTTAGCATTCTGCGCGCTAATTAGACCGGCTAAACAGCCCCGAGTGCAGCTCCGAGAGGGAGGGATTCATAGAACCAGGGTTACGATGGAAGTTTCGATTGAGTTTTGAGCGAGTGGTTTGTGACTCTTCTGATGGACTCGGTCATCTAAGGGTTCCACAGCACAGCATTAAACTGGTGTAGGTTGACCTGGAAGAGTCTCCATATTGTGGAACATTCCAGATAAAGCATTAACATCTGGATACAAGCAGCTGAAAAGTTACATAGAGGAGCTTTAGGTAGGTTAGTGGTGGTAGTCACAGTAACTTCAGTTGTAGCAGGTCTGTACTATATGTGGTAATAGCATCACAATATTGCATTAAAATCAGTAAAAGTGATGCATTTTTATTAGTATCTCAAATATTTGTAGTAAAAGTCAAATCACTATAACTGTGTTTATGTTGACACCTAAACCTGAAGGAGATAGTATTAGATGGTGGTGGTGGTGGTATTTTAAATATTTGAAATACTACCAGTACTAGTAGTGAAATACTACTAATACACACACACACACACACACACACACACACACACACATACACATACACATACACACACACACACACACACACACATACACATACACATACACACACACACACACACACACACACATACACATACACATACACACACACACACACACACACACACACACACACACACACACGCACATACACTCACACGCACTCACACACACACACACACACACACACACACATACACATACACATACACACACACACACATACACACACACACACACACACACACACACTACTGATAAACATACATGACTTTTACTTTTACAAATATTTGTAATGAAAGTTGCTTATCACTGTAGCTCTGTGTTTATAGTGTCGACAACTACATTTGAATGAGGTAGTAGTAGATTGGAGTAGTGGTATCAGTAAAAGTAATGTATTTTATTAATAATATTTCATATATTTGTAGTGAAAGTTACACATCAGAGTAGCTCTGTTTTTATAGCATCGACATCCAGCTTGGAGTAAGTTCTTTATCCCACCTCGTACAGCAGTACTTACTGTTTGCGTGTCCTTGAGCAAGACACTTATAAATTAAACTAGTAAGGAGCTCAGTATCATAAGTTCTTGTTTAGCAGATTTTGAACCATTTGTGACGTGAGTAGAACAGCTCTATCACATTCTCTATTACAAGAGCTCCACCTGCTGGTGTTTACAAGTACTGAAGTAGCCCACATATAAAGAGTGTAAATGACTGCGTGTTTTTATGGAAATACTTTATTGAGCAAAATAGAGAAATAATATGTGCATTTTACATACTTCAAAACTGCAATATTATTCTAAAATAACCAATGACCTTCTATTAAAAACTGCAAAACTGAAAAGAAGAAGTAAGTACAGGAATGTGGGTGGAGACAGGGGGTGGGTAAAAACATGCTTTTTTAGGATATGTGAGAATATCAGATAGTTAAAGATACACTAGGTCACTTTTCTGCTTGTCCACCACTGAGCGTCTACTTGACTGTTCCCTCTTTGCTTTGGAATGTTCCACAGTATGACATTAAACTTGTATATCTCCACGGCGACAAGCACCACTAAGCTTCAGTCACAGTCATGTTTTTTCAAGCCAAAATATTCCTTATTCATAATGAATTATTGTAAATCTTTTTTGTAATGTTTAAAGTAGTCGGAACATCGCGTCAGGTTTGTGAAGTTGTACAGTTTTGTATCAGGTTGTTGTATATTTATGGAGAATGGCTGATGTAGGCTTGACATAGATCACTAAATTACTCAAACATGCATGGATGATATCTAAAACTCTTTAGGTTTATGTTTTTAATGAGGAAACGTTATAAAAATGTGACGATAGAAGCTCCAAGAGTCCATTTTGCATAACACCCCCTCTAATTTAATCTCATTTGTTTGTGCTGCTCACAGTCCCTCTCTTTAAAAATGCAGTGTTTACAGCCCCAGCGCAGCATTTGCCTTGAACTATTTTTGCATGCTCCGAACAATTGAAAATCCATATTCCTTCTAATTAATATTTCCCGTTTATTCCCAAAGGATCTTGTTCAATAACACGTCTTTCAAAAATCTAACTCGTAATCAAACCCAAGGCCCAATTCTGTCGCCACACGGCCCTCAACACAAGGTAACCCGTTCTCCGGCTGGTCCCTTGGCACCTTTCATATGGAAATGATGGAAAATATGATTAATAATGATAATGTTAAAGCATACGCCGGGAAACCGTACGGACTGACAGTGATGAGTAGGTCAAAATGGCGCCGTAATTATGCTGTCAGACCAATAAGCACTTTTCACTATAGGAGCTGTAAGGGGGCGGAAAACGAAAAGTTGTTGACAAAAAGGGGACTCTTATTAGCATAATCATAAAATGTGGCTTATTTTGTTGCCTATCTTTTGTCCCTGTTGTATTTAAAAGAGCTTTTTTTTGGAGCTTTCCACTGTGTTATAACACGGTTTCCTTCTCAAAAACATCTCAGAGGAGGTTTTAAATGTCGTCTGTGCATGTTTGAGTCATTTAGTGATCTCTCCCGGGCCCGATTTGAACCCTCTTCATGGTTAAATATACGAAAACATGATATAAAACTGTACACGGCAACATGACAAACCTGATGCGCTCTGAAGGGGGAGTGACTTAGCGCAGAGAGAGCAAAGGGAGGGGAAACTCGGAGCACCAAAAACAAAAGTGGAACTTATTAAACATGTTAATATGGCAAATACAGCATTTTCAAAACAATAAAAGGGAACACTGTGATCTAAATATGTGATGTGTTTGCAGCTAATACCCCACAGAAGTAAAATAGTCCCTCTTTAACTACTACAAATACTATATATCTTTACTGTAGTATTAGTTTGTATTCACTATTACTGCTGCCAGGACTGAAACTTCTGATTGAGTCGTATCAGTGGTGGTAGTTTACAATTATTGATCATAAATGGCCATAGACATGACTTATTCAAGCTTTTACAGCTCAAATGTGAGTGATGTACAGACTCTTCCCACGTTTACAAAATGTACACAGAATAAATACTGAGCCCCTAAATATAGGCCTGTAGACCTTTTTCACAACAGATGGAAGTCCTGTAGGTTTACGGAACTTCTGGTTAATGGTTTTCTGTGGCAAAATGTGTGTGGAAATGTCTGACATATTTTCCACCAGCTTTATTCATCTGCCCCATCACCCCCATCTGCCCCATCTCCCCCATCTCCCCATCTGCCCCATCTGCCCCATCTGCCCCATCTGCCCCATCACCAAATTCATCCAACAAGGTCCACAAAGGATAAACATTCTTCATGAAGAGTTTATCCACAACTATCAGGGGAAGAAAGAGGAAATCTTAAACGTTATAGTCATGAATAATGTAAGTAATAAGTAATTCATTAATACGTAACTTGTTCACTCAGACTGATTCTAGAATCAGAATCAAAATTAAAAATCGATTTTATGATGTCGTTATTAGCATAGACAGATTTGTGCAGTTCCAATGCTACAGATGTTCACAAATGTCTCACATTCAAACTGCACAAATCTGTCTGTGCTAATATGTACTTCATGATATCGATTTTTTATTTTAGTTAGACTCAGTCTGAGTGAACAAGTTCCTTCTGTTTTATTCATGACCACAACATTAGTTTTGCTCAGTAGTTCACTAATGCTAGTCGTCGTTCGCCTTGAAGCTTTCCTCTTTCTTCCCCTGATAGTTGTGGATAAATTCTTCATGAAGAATGTTTATCCTTTGTGCACCTGGATGGTTGAAGATTTGGTGATGGGGCAACTTTATGAAGCTGGTGGAAAATATGTGAGACATTCCCACAGATATTTTTCCATAGAAAACCATTAACCAGAAGTTCACTTCCGGCCATTGTGAAAAAGGTCTATTGTTCCAGCTCATATTGAACAGTAAATCAATGTATTATTGTGACAGGCCTGTTGATGAATGACAGACTGGATTTAGAAACAAAAGGGTGAATGCAGAACTGTGTCTTTATGAACCAAGGACAGGTTCAATTATAATTCAGTATAACCAGGCTAATTAGTTTCTATATAGAACTATTTATATTAACCTATTTATCACACATTTATCACAGCCTATATATATTATCAAGTTTGCGCACTTATTCAATTCAAGATACATACATACCTCTGTGAGTATTCTCATTTAAACAATTTTAACTTTTCTTTTCTTTTCTTTTATTGATTTATTTTTCTATTTTGGCCCCTGCTCTTTCCTGTCCAGTCCAGCAGATGGCAGCACCGCCTCCTGCACAATAACACCAGTCCACGCTGTACTTCTCGAGCCCATAACATCAGCACAGCTCAGGTACTTTTACCGCTATAAGTCCGGTTTTCACGCATTTTACATCACAATTCTTTGCGTATTTACATTTGAGCACATGCATTACGCGTTGCACGGCCGTGTTATCGTTTAGCATGCGCGTAATCCGCATAACAAGGCTAAGCTAACGTGCTACAGCTAGCTAGCTAGCTGTCAGGTTTGTTATTGTTTTGGTGGGTGCGTGCACTGCTCCCTGCAGAACAACGCTGATGTTCTGTGCAGTTTTCTAGACATTTTTAAAGAATTAAAGGTAAAAGATACTAAACATTTTGGAAGAGAGGAAAAATTAAGTGTAACATAATTAAATTTCAGTGAAGAAACTCGGATTATCTTTTTTTTTTTAAATCACAGATATGAAAAAATAAACCAGATTTGACTGATGTCATAGCGTGGTTTGCAGTTGTATTTTGCATTCATTGCTCATTTAGTTGGAAATTATTAGAAACACTTGAAGGCAAAGTTATAATTTTTAGATTTTACTGGACAAAATTGATCCTAGATGAAATGACATCACAACAATATTTGGGTATAGCCACTAAAAATGAAATAGATATCATCAGGTTTTTTTTATTTACCTTTTGATTATTTCATAGGTATCAGGTTTTTCGTGACCGCATGCACCGCTCCCTGCAGAATAGCATTGATGTTTTATGCAGTTTTATA
>CM060675.1:22772065-22802065 GCA_030686955.1 Odontamblyopus rebecca
ATAGCCACAGTTGCCCTGGGACAGACTGACGGAGGCGCGGCTGCCAAGCCAAGCGGCGCCAACGGTCCCTCCGACCACCACCAACACTCACTCACACAACTTTTACACCTACAGTGCATGTTTTTGGGTTGATGGGGGAAACCGGAGCCCGGAGGAAACCCATCCAGACACGGGGAGAACATGCAAAATATTTTTAAAAACAGGCATTTTTACTGTGAGCGGGGACGCCTCTGCACAGATCTGACCTGTAAATTGGCTTGTCTCTATGGAGATTGATAAGTTTAATACCAAAATTTGGAACATTACAGGCAAAACAATGACATCTCCATGGAGACAAGCAAATGAAAAATTATATTTTTTTTTTGTTTGTTTTTTTTCAAATGAGCTTTTGAAAACATATTTCAATAAAACACATTTAAACAATAATATAATTAATATGTCGGCACAGTGGCTGAGTGGCAACACTCAGGCCTCACAGCAAGAAGGTTGCGGGTTCGATCCCCGGGTCGCCCGGGCCTTTCTGTGAGGAGTTTGCATGTTCTCCCCGTGTCTGGATGGGTTTCCTCCGGGTGCTCCGGTTTCCCCCATCAACCCAAAACATGCCCGCACCCCTATGAACTAACATCAAGGACCATGTTGTCCACCCTCCTGTGGGCTCCACCTGCAGAGGGGTTCATAGGGGGTCAGGTGCTATGAGGATTGGGCAGCAAACTGCCCCTGTGACCCAGCCGGATAAAGTGGAAGAAGATGGATGGATATAATTAATATTTTACTTACACCAATATTATTTACTATTTATTTACTAATATTTACCCTTATACTTCAGTTTCAAATGGTTTCCTAAGTGCTTTCAATTATTTCCATCTAAAAGTATGTGTCAAGGAACAGGAAAAATTCCAACCTGGACTTTCTGAGCTCTGTATATTCCTAAAATTAAATGGATTATACCCAATTAAAAAAATATATATAAAAGATTAAGATAGTAAAAAACAAGTACATCTCCTTTAAAGCTGCATTGTGTAACTTTTTCTAGGTACACCCTCCATCTGAGCCATGAGGGAGGCTCATATTAAACTTTGTCTGTGTAATGAATAACTTTTTGGTGCTGATAATTAGTATTTTTCTAATTGTTCTCCAGGTGTTTGAATTCACAGCAGACGGTGTGTAGATTATTGGGGTCTAATTGTAAATGTATTTTTCACTGCTCTGATTGGATGATGAGTCTTTACGGGGGTCTTCACTTATATAAGGGGAGCGGGAGGGACTGTGCTCAGGTACGAGGACGAAACATCGTATTGAGAAAAAAAAATCAGGAGTGAGACAGTGTGCGGGAGTTTTCTTGAAAAACAGAGAAGTGCACCTGTCCAACGCACCTGTCGCCCGTCAGGTGCAGAGTCTGCACAGAAACAGGCATTTTGACCCATAAAATGACCTGGAATTGAATAAACATAAAGTAGAACATTCCAGGCAGAGCAATGACACATCCATAGAAACAAGCAGGTGACGGACCCCCAACCAAAAAGTTTCAGAATATAATAATATAATTTTGACTGTAATAACTTTAAATTCACATTAAATTTCAAATGGTTTTCAAAGTGCTTTCAGTTATTTTCATGTAAAAGTGTCAAGGAACAGAGAAAATTCCAACCAGGACTTTCCGAACTCTGGATAGTCCTAAAATTAAAGGGGCTTTACCAAAGTAAAAAAATAAAGAAATAAATTAAAATAAAAACGTTAAATCAGTTTTGCTCCAGTACAAATCTATTGTATAAGCAGCACTAGAGCTCACCACACACTACAGCAGAATTTGCTGTGGAATGTACAGAATAGGTGAGGAATAACTCTGGACCACTGCAAACGTCTGAAATGAACTAGTTTTGTTTTTCACCTTTTTAAAGACTGTAAACACCAGGTACTGCGCCTTTAAATATGCACTGTGGGACTTTTCTGGTGGAACAGTAAACCTTTCTGTCGTCATGGAAACCAAACCAGACCAAGTGACAGGTCAGATCTGCTCAGAATCCCTGTTTTTCTGCGTATTTTGAATTGAATATAATAATGTCAGGCAGAGCTGAGTTACATAATGCACCTTTAAGTGTGTAACTGTAATTGTCAAAAAATAAACCTGCACAGAGCTGAACTCTACACACATTTCCTGGGTCAGAAAGTATAAAAAAAAAATGACCGACATGAGCCGTTTTACTTCAGCCCGAAAATCCAACTTTTAGTATTTGTGACAGAACTTAGTGTTCAGCAGATCCTCTCGGGGTCACGTCCGAACAGCCAGGGCCAGCTATAAATTCCAGAAGAGAAACTTGTTTTTATGGTGCTTCTTGGACACTTGTGAAAAATGTGCTCAATCATCTTTTATATCACACAACGAGTTACAAGTTCCTCCTCCTGTTACGGCGTTTCCCAAAAGTAAACTCGGACAATGGACCAGGAAAGTGGCATTTTCTCATTGCATTTGGAACATTAAAGGTTCAGAGTGCAACTTTTCTGCTGTCGAGTCCAGTGGAGCATCTGCTTATCTCCATGGAGATGTTATTACATGGCCTGGAATGTTCCATGATATGACTTTAAACATATTCATCTAGTATTTATTCATTATGGGTGTTTGTATTACTCAAAAATACAATCATTTCTCCACAGATCTGACTTGTAATGAAGCCCAGTGCTGTCACCTGCTTGTGTGGAACATTCTACACAAAGCAGCAACATTTCCATGGGGTCAAGCAGGTGGTGGACCCTGTATTAGCCTAAAATACAATCGTCTAAAGAAATTTGATCAATACAGTAGCTGAGCTCTGAGCTTTTCCCAATTTCTGTTATTTTTTATTTTACCAAAATAGTTTAGTACAGTATAAATATGAAGTCTGTTTTAGTTTAAATCCATTCCATTTCATTCATTATCTTATCTTAAAAATTATATCTTTTTATTTTATTTTTTTTGCAAATGAGCACTTGAAAACACATTTCAATAAAACATACTCAAGAAATACCAGAATTCCTTTTGTGAATAGTGGCGCCTCTCCACAGATCTGATGCTGTAACCTGCTTGTGTGGAACGTTCTACGAGACAAAGCATCAGTATTGGTCACACTTTATAATAAGGGGCCATAATAAACAGCAAACTAATCATTACCCAACGCTTCATTCATATTTATGAATTGTTACAAAAATATCTGTTTCACACAAGTGAAGAGTTTTTTCATCATTAACTAAACATTAATTGTTTGCATGAAATCTGTGTATTAATGGTTTCACAAATAGAAAATAATCTATTCACCACTCCTCATAAGATCCTTGTTGGTTCAGTTGGTTCAGTGTAATTAATTATCAGTCATATATGAGTAATGTGCAGCCATCAGTGTGGGGCAGATATTCTCCAGTGTGTCTCACACTGAGAGGTTCATATGAAGATAAGCAGAGCCAATAAGACCTTTAGTTAACTATTAATTAATACAATAATAGTTAATAGATTATTTTCTATTTGTTAAAACATTAATACACAGATTTTCATTTAGTTAATGATGAAAAAACTATTAACTTGTGTGAAATAGATATTTTAGTAACAATTAACAAATATTAAAGGCTTAGATAATGATGAGTTTGCTGTTTATTATGGGAGCTGATTCTAACGTGTTACCATCAGATTTCTATGGGACAAACAGGTGGTGGAGTAGAAATTGCTCAGTGCACCTGTAACTTTTAACATCCTGGTATTACAGAAAAAGCTGAACGTCTATTTCAGTGTTCACTACCTCAAAATAAATGTAGCTGTTAGCAATATAAATAAAATATAAACACCAGTGGTGAAGTAAATGAGATTGAAAAGGTGTAAAGTCTGTGCACCACAGATGTAAAAACTGACTGATGAGTGTAAAGCTCTACACATGAGTCTGGGATGAGTCACTGAGGGATCATAATGATCAGAGCATCAGACGTCTCCTCTGTGTGAAAACAGTCTGAAGTACGTCTGTCGGCGTCAGCAGGCTTGTTTTGGTTGATTAAGCGCTGCCGTCCACTCCAACAAATGCAAACACTTCACTGGAACAGAATGAAACACATTCTCAAGAGTTTATGAATTCACAACAAATCTTCTCACTTGCAGAAATGTACCTTACGTAATAACTGCTTTGCATCTTGATTAACGTGAACACTGCCCCCTGTCTGCCAGCCCGGGTTGGTGTCCTCGGTGGAGCAGTTGCACAGACTGGTGAAGCCCAGTGTGGACTACGTGTGCGGCCTGAAGTTCCCCTCTGGAAACTACCCTCCGTGTGTGGGGGATGAGCGGGACCTGCTGGTGCACTGGTGCCACGGCTCTCCGGGGGTGGTGTACATGCTGCTGCAGGCCTACAAGGTGAGACCAGAATACTGCAGCAAATACTACTACAGTCCTCTACACTGGACGGGCAGGAAAATGGGCATGCTTAGTACTTTGTAAAATACTACATAAAGTCTAAAGGTGATTCAGGAGACAGGGGAGTAGCTCCGCTCAGCTGAAGACGGCACACACACCTCAGGTTCAACAGCGTGTGAGGAAAATAAAGGTCACAAACAAGTAATATGGGCCAAATATTTCACCAAACTGAACAGGGGCCGGTTGTACCCAAGTAATAATAATAATAATAATAATACATTTTATTTATTAGGCGCCTTTCTGGACACCCAGGCTCCCTTACAGTAAATAAAGAAGTCTCAAGATGTCTCTGCTCAGTGTAATCGGCCATGCTGAGGTCAAGAGCTTGAAGCAGCTCTGATTTTATAGAGTTTATAGGGATTATAAATGGGAGTGGATCCTACAAACCCTGTATTTATACAGTTAAACTTATTGAAATGTAATGAATTAGTAGAATTTAATATTCTGGAAAGCCTCACCAACCAACCTGCAAACAGATTTATAAAAAGACTAAGCATTTATAATTTAAACTGAGGTTTTTAAAATACCCAGATTCAGAACAGTGACAGTGGAAAGGTGACGGTGAAATCAAGAACTCTAAATCTATGAATGTATTTTAAACAGTGTCAAATATTGTGTGCTGAAAATATAGGAGACGGCAGAGCCGTCGCTTCTGTTACCTTATATTCTGTGTTCTGTAATGAAACAGAAAAATGGCTGTTACGGCTTTTATGATTTGAATAGAAATGTGACATTGTGAACAGGGGCCAGACACAATAAGTTTAAACTTCTTTCTGCTGCTTTTCATTCATAATATTTCATTTGAATGTTCGGCTGATATAATTGTTTTTAAACTCATGAGTAAAAATAGTTGAAAACTGATATTTTTCTCTTCATTCTTACTTAAAATATGACTAGAATATTGAATTGACTCGGTCTGGACTAAATCACACTGTGTGTAGATGAATATTAGTCCAAAAGAACCCTGCTCCAGCCCTGGTGTCCTCTCCTCCTGTAGGTGTTTGGAGGTCCTGGTTACCTGGAGGACGCCCTGCAGTGTGGGGAGGTGGTGTGGAGGTACGGCCTGCTCAAGAAGGGCTACGGCCTGTGCCACGGGGCCGCCGGCAACGCCTACACTTTCCTGTCTCTGTACCGCCACACGGGGGAGCCCAAGCACCTGTACCGCGCCTGCATGGTGAGAGAAACTAAAGAACCTACTAACTAACCCAACTAACCCTAACCCAGCACCTGTACCGCGCCTGCACGGTGAGAGAAACTAAAGAACCTACTAACTAACCCAACTAACCCTAACCCAGCACCTGTACCGCGCCTGCATGGTGAGAGAAACTAAAGAACCTACTCACTAACCCAACTAACCCTAACCCAGCACCTGTACCGCGCCTGCATGGTGAGAGAAACTAAAGAACCTACTCACTAACCCAACTAACCCTAACCCAGCACCTGTACCGCGCCTGCACGGTGAGAGAAACTAAAGAACCTACTAACTAACCCAACTAACCCTAACCCAGCACCTGTACCGCGCCTGCACGGTGAGAGAAACTAAAGAACCTACTAACTAACCCTAACCCAGCACCTGTACCGCGCCTGCACGGTGAGAGAAACTAAAGAACCTACTAACTAACCCAACTAACCCTAACCCAGCACCTGTACCGCGCCTGCACGGTGAGAGAAACTAAAGAACCTAATGACTAACCCAACTAACCCTAACCCAGCACCTGTACCGCGCCTGCATGGTGAGAGAAACTAAAGAACCTACTAACTAACCCAACTAACCCTAACCCAGCACCTGTACCGCGCCTGCATGGTGAGAGAAACTAAAGAACCTACTAACTAACCCAACTAACCCTAACCCAGCACCTGTACCGCGCCTGCACGGTGAGAGAAACTAAAGAACCTAATGACTAACCCAACTAACCCTAACCCAGCACCTGTACCGCACCTGCACGGTGAGAGAAACTAAAGAACCTACTGACTAACCCAACTAACCCTAACCCAGCACCTGTACCGCGCCTGCACGGTGAGAGAAACTAAAGAACCTACTGACTAACCCAACTAACCCTAACCCAGCACCTGTACCGCGCCTGCACGGTGAGAGAAACTAAAGAACCTACTAACTAACCCAACTAACCCTAACCCAGCACCTGTACCGCGCCTGCATGGTGAGAGAAACTAAAGAACCTACTAACTAACCCAACTAACCCTAACCCAGCACCTGTACCGCGCCTGCACGGTGAGAGAAACTAAAGAACCTACTAACTAACCCAACTAACCCTAACCCAGCACCTGTACCGCGCCTGCATGGTGAGAGAAACTAAAGAACCTACTAACTAACCCAACTAACCCTAACCCAGCACCTGTACCGCGCCTGCACGGTGAGAGAAACTAAAGAACCTACTAACTAAACCAACTAACCCTAACCCAGCACCTGTACCGCGCCTGCATGGTGAGAGAAACTAAAGAACCTACTAACTAACCCAACTAACCCTAACCCAGCACCTGTACCGCGCCTGCACGGTGAGAGAAACTAAAGAACCTACTAACTAACCCAACTAACCCTAACCCAGCACCTGTACCGCGCCTGCACGGTGAGAGAAACTAAAGAACCTACTGACTAACCCAACTAACCCTAACCCAGCACCTGTACCGCGCCTGCACGGTGAGAGAAACTAAAGAACCTACTAACTAACCCAACTAACCCTAACCCAGCACCTGTACCGCGCCTGCATGGTGAGAGAAACTAAAGAACCTACTGACTAACCCAACTAACCCTAACCCAGCACCTGTACCGCGCCTGCACGGTGAGAGAAACTAAAGAACCTACTGACTAACCCAACTAACCCTAACCCAGCACCTGTACCGCGCCTGCATGGTGAGAGAAACTAAAGAACCTACTAACTAACCCAACTAACCCTAACCCAGCACCTGTACCGCGCCTGCACGGTGAGAGAAACTAAAGAACCTACTAACTAACCCAACTAACCCTAACCCAGCACCTGTACCGCGCCTGCATGGTGAGAGAAACTAAAGAACCTACTAACGAATCGAGTTTTCATGATACTAAAGTTTCCAGCTCGATACTGAGGAACAGACTCTGTGTTCAGTACAGATTCTGATCCCACGGTGATATTAACAAACGCTCTTTAGACAGAATATGATTTTTGGCATTAAATGGTGGAACTTTCTTCTCTCTTCCCCTGTGGTCTTATGCCTGTGTCTCCCTCAGTGGTTCCACAGGGTTCCATGGTGCAGATACCAGTCTATGCGCTCTTAGACTTGTTCTGATCCAGCTCAAGTTCATTCTAAACAATTCAGGAAAGGCTCGTTTCTGTCCTGTCAGTGGGAGTATCAGTACTCGCTCGATTAGTAGTATTTGATATTTGATACTACCCACCAAACCCTAACCCAGCACCTGTACCTTTCCTGCACAGTGAGAGCAAAATCCACAGCCTGTTAACTGAAGATCTACCCCAGGAGCCCAGAAGGTTTGGAACTAGAGCTGTCAAACATTTTTAAAATCTGCATTAAGAAATTCCATAGTTAATCACGATTAGTCGCATATTGAATTGCATGTTTAAAATTTTGTTATTTTGAAAATTCGATGATTTCAAGACCGTTTTAAAGCCATAATGTAAAGCAGTTCGTCCCCATTTAGCAACTGCTGTAGTTATTTTCTTTGCCGTGAGATTATCCACAGCTCTGTGGGAGTTTGTCTGATCTGAGGCTCTGGGCTCTTGGTGGGGGTTTATATCTTGGAGGTGCCAACTTAGACTAGAGCAGTGGTTCTTAACCTTGTTGGAGGTATTGAACTCCACTAGTTTCATCTGCACATTCACCGAACCCTTCTTGATTGGAAAAATTAAATTTTCAAATTCCAAACATAGGTATATATATTTTATTGGTGCACATGTGAATCCATGTTGCACATATTCATCCCACCACTTGCTTTTTTTGGAAAATATTTTAGGGAAAATATTAAGAAAGAAATGACACGACACCATCACGACAGTCACTGTTGCACACACAAAACTTCCTGCAGCCAATAATGACCAAACGGGGCGAGTCATCACCAATCATATGAGGTGGATGTGAGTCTGACCCCTGCTGAACCCCTGAGACTGACTCACCAAACCCCTGGGGTTCCATCCAGCCCTGGTTAAGGGTTGGATTGGACCCCAGGAACCACTGGACTAGACGTACTTCGCTGGTGCTGAAACTCTGCTTGACACAGGCTGCATTGAACTCTTGACTTGTAAACTGTAGCGTCTGGAAGTTTTTTAAAGTCAAATAAACTGTTCAAAAGTCCAGAAGCCCGTTCGAAAGCGAAACAGCCAGAGGAGCTGCCTACAGATGTGTGGAAGGGACAAAAAGTTGGTGAACTCTAACCGCAAGTAAAAAAAATAAATAAATAAAAAAATCAATTTTTAGAAGAGACAAAAGGCTGGCGAACTCTAACTACGATTAAAAAAAAATCGCATTGTGGATTGCATTAATCTCATCACAATTAAGGCATTAGTGTTGACAGCACTACTTGTAACAGAATGATAGTCTCACTCTCTCCTCCCTCTCCCCTCTCTCCCTCTCTCTTTCCCTCTCCTGTCCACAGTTTGCAGACTGGTGTATGAACTACGGCAGGCACGGCTGTCGCACTCCGGACACGCCCTTCTCCCTCTTTGAAGGTAACACAGTCCTGTCAGCTCTTCCTCACATACCAGCCACAAAGCTCCGGGATCACAGCTTCAGCCACATCCGTAGAAATGAGAACACGTAAAAATAAATAGGCTCCACAGATATGTTAGGAGGATTTGGAGTGTGAAACCCGCAGTGTGTCGGAGGTGAGGGGCAAAACACGCTCAGAATTGTTGCATTGTGTATAAAACGGTAAAGGGGCAGTATGTAAGTTTTATGTTAATGTTTGTATAAAAAAACGTCAAACTTTGCAATCTCCATGGAGACGAGCAGATGACTCCAACCAAGTACAAGTGTTTTATGGAGATGAAAAAGATGGAGATTATACCAAACTGAGTGCACGTTGATTCGGACAGTAAGGCACAGAACATTCATCCATCCATCCATCCATCTTCTCCCGCTTAATCCGGCTGGGTCGTGGGGGCAGTTTGCTGCCCAATCCTCATAGCACCTGACCCCCTATGAACCCCTCTGCAGGTGGAGCCCACAGGAGGGTGGACATCATGGTCCTTGATGTTAGTTCATAGGGGTGCTGTTTTGAGTTGATGGGGGGAAACCGGAGCACCCGGAGGAAACCCATACACATGGAGAGAACATGCAAACTCCGGACAGAAAGGGCCGGGTGACCCGGGAATCGAACCCTTGCTGTGAGGCATGAGTGTTGCCACTCAGCCACAGTGCCGCACAGAACATTCAGCATAGGTCTAATACAGAAAATAAATACATCTTTTGTCTTACCAGCAAAACAAAAGGAGTTGTCCCCACATCACATGTTTTATGTCTGAACAGGAGGAGGAAGGAAGTGAACACTTTAACCCATGACTAGAATAGGACCAAACCAAGTCTGTAAATCATATTCACACAACCTACGATCAAAATACAAACATCTGAAACATGATTGTTATTGTCTTAGTTATTTCAAATGTTTTTTATACACTTCCTACACCAGTTGTGACGAACTGACACCAGCTCTACAGCCACAAGGGGGCAGCAGTTTAGTATGTCAGGACTAAATGTGTTCAAAAAATCTTGAGTCAAATCTTTATTTTTGAAACTAATTGTAAAAACAAAATACATTCATTAAATTTAAAGGTGAATTATCCAACTTCATCACCTGTTTGTCTCCTGGAATTTAATGCCAGGCAGACGCTGGTAATTGTTTCAGTTCTAGATTTGGCATTAAAGATTTGGCATTAAATCTAGTATTTAAAGAATTACAGGTGTCTGCTTGTCTGCATCATAGACCATACAGGAGTGGACTAAGCTAACCCGTTAGCCGCCGCGTGCCAAACAGGAAGTGCTCCAGGAGGCTCTTCCGGCTCCTCCTCTCCCTTTTCCCCATTGACTCACATTAGGATCTTATCGCTCCTGTCTCTGTAACTGCTGCTGTGGCCTCGTCAAATGTTCATATGAACCTGCAACACAGGATCCTGAGTTTTCATTTCTCTATCTTGTTCCTAAATCAACATGTGAACATAAATAACGGACCAATCAGACGCCTTCGTTACCAACAGGTTTGATTTTCAGCTAGTTGCTGTTGGTACATGACAGAACATAGAACATAAACTTACTATTTAAAGTTTGATGATAAAAGCTAAAAGTTTCCTTATTATTCTCAAGAATCACCGAAATCCAGCGGTCCGTGCAGAGTATCACCGCTCTGAGGAGGGCGGCACATTTAACCTCCTCACTCTTGATTGGCTCTTGTGTTGCTATGATACTCGCGGTCGGATTTCCAAATATGGACCTGGCTCCAAATTCTGTAGCCGTGGCAACAGGAGCCTCATTTGAGTGACGCTGATGCTGTGGTGACGTCACACTCACTTAGTCCACTCATATATACGGACTCGGTCTGCAGAGATACAGGAGATAAATAGATACATTTAATGTGGTACTATGCAGCATAATCACTCCAGAAAAGTTGCAGAGTGAACCTTTTAAAACGTCTCACTTAAAACTTATATCATGATTTGAAGTGAACCTCTTCTGTTTCCAGGTATGGCCGGTACCATCTACTTCCTGGCCGACCTGCTGCAGCCGATAAGAGCGAAGTTTCCCGCGTTTGAGGTGTAACCCTTAAAAAAAGACCAAACTGACCACGGACAACACGGACTGAACTATCATGAAGCTAAACAGCACTGAAATCAGTTTATAGGACAAAATATTCTAGTGAAATACTTTTGGTTTGGGCTGAAGCTTTATCCTATGTGCCATGTTCCTGCTCGTACTTCGCAAATGGGTATTACTACTACTACTACTACTACTACTACTACTACTACTACTACTACTACTATGTCTGCAGACTCAAACTGTACTTCAGAAGTGCATGTATGTGTGTACACTTGGTCATTTTTGTAAATAGGTGAAATTCTAGTTTGGGAATGTTTTTATGTCGAACAAACATATGGATGAAACCTTTTGGTTCTGAAATTATAGCACAAGGTTAAGTTATTGTATTTTGCACTGTCTAAGCAAATAAATTAGACTTTGTAAAACTGTTCATGTGTAGTTTAAGTCTGTTTAAGAAATGTCCAGAAAATAATCCCCTTCCCTTTTATTTAGATCAGTTCTTTTGTTCGGTATCGCTTCAGAAAAGTGCATTTCTGATCTGGCCTTGGTTTAGGCCTGATTTAGTCCTGGTTTAGACCTAAGGTGGACCTGATTTTTGTTGCTTGGTTTAGTCCGGGTTTAGACCTGGTTTAGTCCTTTGTAGTCCTGGTTTATTACCATTTCAGTCTGGGTTTAGACTGGGTTTGGTTTTGGTTTAGTCCTGGTCTAGACCTGGTTTATCACTAGTTTATTTAGTTCTGGTTTCGACTTTGTTTAGTCTGGGCTTAGTTCTGGTTTAGGCCTGGTTTAGACCTGGTTTAGTTCAGGTTTAGACCTGGTTTACTCCTGATTTATTACTAGTTTCATCCTGGTGTAGACTATGCTTGATCTTGGTTTAGTTCTGGTTTAGTCCTGCTTGAGACCTGGTTTAGTCCTGGTTTAGCACCAGTTTACTTCTGGTTTAGACTATGTTTGGTCTTGGTTTAGTTCTGCTTTAGTCCTGTTTGAGACCTGGTTTTGTCCTGTCTAATCCTGGTTTAGACTTAGTTTAGTCCTAGTTCTAGTTTAGTACCGTTTTAGACTAGGATTGGTATTGGTTTAGTTCGGGTTTAGACTTGGTTTAGACCTGGTTTACTCCTGGTTTATTACTAGTTTAGTCCTGGTTTAGACCTGGTTTACTCCTGGTTTATTACTAGTTTAGTTCTGGTTTAGACTATGCCACATCTTTGTTTAGACCTGGTTTAGGTCTGGTTTAGTTCTGGTTTATTACTAGTTTAGTTCTAGTTTAGACATGGTTTAATCCTGGTTTAGATCTGGTTTAGGCCTAGTTTAGTCCTAGTTTAGATCTGGTTTGTCTTGGTTTAGACTTGGTTTAGTCCTGGTTTAGACCTGGTTTAGTCCTGGTTTACTACTAGTTTAGTTCTGGTTTAGGTCTGGTTTAGACAAGTTTTGCTCTTGATTTAGACCTGGTTTAGACCTGGTTTAGTCCTGGTTTTGTTCTGGTTTAGACCTGGTTTAGACCTGGTTTAGACTGTGCCACATCTTGGTTTAGTCCTGGTTTAGACCTAGTTTAGACCTAGTTTAGACCTGGTTTAGTCCTGATTTAGACTAGGTTTGGTCCTGGTTTAGACCTGGTTTAGACCTGGTTTAGACCTGGTTTAGACCTAGTTTAGACCTAGTTTAGACCTGGTTTAGACCTGGTTTAGACCTAGTTTAGACCTAGTTTAGACCTGGTTTAGACCTGGTTTAGACCTGGTTTAGACCTGGTTTAGACCTGGTTTAGACCTGGTTTAGTCCTGGTTTAGACCTGATTTAGACTAGGTTTGGTCTTGGTTTAGACCTGGTTTAGACCTGGTTTAGACCTAGTTTAGACCTGGTTTAGACCTAGTTTAGACCTGGTTTAGACCTGGTTTAGACCTGGTTTAGACCTGGTTTAGACCTGGTTTAGACCTGGTTTAGACCTGGTTTAGACCTAGTTTAGACCTGGTTTAGACCTGGTTTAGACCTAGTTTAGACCTGGTTTAGACCTGGTTTAGTCCTGATTTAGATTAGGTTTGGTCTTGGGTTAGACCTGGTTTAGTCCTGGTTTAAACCTGGTTTAGACCTAGTTTAGACCTAGTTTAGACCTGGTTTAGACCTGGTTTAGACCTAGTTTAGACCTGGTTTAGTCCTGGTTTAGTCCTGGTTAAGACCTGCTTTAGGTCTGGTTTAGACCTGGTTTAGACCTAGTTTAGACCTGGTTTAGTCCTGATTTAGACTAGGTTTGGTCTTGGTTTATCTTTTATATTTAAAGACTCTTGTTTCACACATATTTTATTCTTGAGTCTCATTTTTATTCATCTGTTGTCCTGATTCAGTTCTAATTTAATCCAGACTTAGTCCTGGTTTAGTCCTGGTTTAGTCCAGGTTTCGTCCTTCTGCATTTCTCATTTTGTCAAGAGTAAATTGTGGTTTGTCTCTTGTTTATTCCATCTTTAGTCCTGATCCTAACCTCCAGTTTAGTCTTGCTGTCGTCCTCACATTCTCATTATGATGTGTAGAAACCTGTACGTTAGCCTGTGTGTTCTGGTGCCTGTGTGTTCTGGCCCCTGTGTGTTCTGGCCCCTGTGTGTTCTGCCTGTGTGTTCTGGCCCCTGTGTGTTCTGGCCCCTGTGTGTTCTGGCCCCTGTGTGTTCTGCCTGTGTGTTCTGGCCCCTGTGTGTTCTGGCCCCTGTGTGTTCTGGCCCCTGTGAGTTCTGGCCCCTGTGTGTTCTGCCTGTGTGTTCTGGCCTCTGTGTGTTCTGGCCCCTGTGTGTTCTGGCCCCTGTGTGTTCTGGCCCCTGTGTGTTCTGGCCCCTGTGTGTTCTGGCCCCTGTGTGTTCTGCCTGTGTGTTCTGGCCCCTGTGTGTTTTGCCTGTGTGTTCTGCCTGTGTGTTCTGGCCCCTGTGTGTTCTGGCCCCTGTGTGTTCTGGCCCCTGTGTGTTCTGCCTGTGTGTTCTGGCCCCTGTGTGTTCTGGCCCCTGTGTGTTCTGGCCCCTGTGTGTCCTGGCCCCTGTGTGTTCTGGCCCCTGTGTGTCGTGTGCTCATGTTTTCTGGTTGACACCAGAGCTCAGGGTTTCTCTGAACAGGTGCTGGGCCTCTTTTACTGAGCTGATCTTGAAGTGACCTGGTCCCTGGTGCTTGTTTCTCCTCTGCAGACATGAGGTATTTTCTCACACGACTGCACTCAGTGCAAATGCTCTGAGTCTGACATCTTTCCTGAATAGGTTTCGAATGATCTGGAGCTGTACCAGAACAAGTATAAGAGCTCATAGACTGGTGTCTGCACATGGACCCTATGGAACCTGCTGGAGCACATTACACACATATATGAACACATGGGGATAAATACAGAAGAACGTCCTACGATTTAATGTTGAAAATCACATTCTATTGTCTAAGTAAAGAATATGATGAGTATCAAGTCTGTTCCTTAGTATTGAAATCGAGTTTGATTTTTAGTATTGTGACAAACACAAGGATAAAGAAACCAAATATATCTGAAGTAGAAGAATCATAAATTCAAAATAATATATTGATTGTTTTTTTTACAAAATGTCATTTAATTTACCATTTGGCTGTAAAACATTTACAGTTCATGAGACTCAAAATATTAAAAAATATATAATAAATTCTCACCCTCCTGTGGCTCCACCTGCAGAGGGGTTCAGGGGGTCAGGGGCTATGAGGATTGGGCAGTAAACTGCCCCACGACCCAGCCGGATTAAGCAGGAGAAGATGGATGGATAATCAGTTCTGATGTTTGAGTAATTGTCCTTAATAAATAAATAAATAAAGCAGATAAAAAGGTAGAAAAGTTTTCTGATGGAGGTTCTGCTTGGAGATGTTCCACACTGGCATCGAACTTACACATGGAAAAGCAGGAGACGCCACTAGGACAAGTCTGTAAGTTACAGTCTGTGGAGAGGCAATCCCGCTGCTCACAGTAAGAATGCATGATTTTTTATTTAAAAAAGACCTGTAATTGAATAAAGGCAAGTTAGATCCAAAAAGTGGACTCACAGAAAATTCAGAGTTTTATTGACCAGGTTTTAAAGGATCTGTATCGGACCGTCGTGGTGAAGAGGAGCTGAGCCCAAAGGCAAATCTCTTGATTTACCTCAGTCTGTGTTCCTCCCCTCACCTGTGGTCCTGAGCTCTGGGGAATGACCAAAAGGACGAGATCGTGGATACAAGCGGCTGAAAAGAGTTTCCTCCACAGAGTGGCCGGGTGCTCCCTTAGAGATAGAGTGAGGAACTTGATCACACGGGAGGAGCTCGGAGTAGAGTCACTGTTCCTCCATGTCGAGAGGAGCAGCTGAGGTGGCTCGGCATGTCCCACCAGAAGGAGGCCCCAGGGAAGACCCAGGACACACTGGAGGGACTATGTCTGTATGTGGGCCTGAGAACGCCAGATCCCAGGAGGAAGTGTTTGGGGTGAAGGAAGTCTGGGAGTCCCTGCTTAGACTGCTGCCCCCACAACCCAGCCCAGAAAAGTGGAAGAAAATAGATGGATGGTTTCCAGGGGGAAGTCTCAGGAGCTGGGAAGCAGGCAGAGAGTAACTACAAAAAGTGGAAAAACAGGAGATGGAGGTAAGTGAGGAAAGATACAAAAGGGCAGCAGCTGAATCACCATCAAACAAGATGGAACAAGCTTCTGTCTCCAGATCTGTGGATAAAAGGGCTCAGGCCTGACAGCAGACAAGATTCAGGTGAAAACGCCGCCCCCAGTGTCACAGCCAGGGACATGACACTAGAAGTTTAATGTCATACCGTGGAACATTGTCAAATAAAATACTTTTTGTACAAAAACATTTTAATGTGAGAGCTTTTCCATCTCAGTGTCACTAACCCTCCTTAGAGGACAGTGAGGTACAGACCTGAACCTTTTTGCCTTTTACAGAAACTCTAAACAAATATGTGCCTTAGTTTCAGTGTTTTTAGCTCCAGAACTGAAGAAGCAGCTTGGATCAGTGATGAAATATGTTTTTTTTTTCTTTTTAAATTAAAATAAGACATATCCCTCACTTATGTCGCTCATATTTGATCTTCTATAACTATATGTCTTATATAATTTGACATGACACTGTACTTCTGCCCTGTGTTATGTTTTACTGTGTGGCCCTTGTGTGTGCTTCAGATGTCAGTCACGGTACATTTTAAACACCTCCTCAAACCCTGACATCAGTGTTAACACGTCGTCCGTCGCCCATTGTCTCCTATAGTCCATGTTTAAAACCCCGGATCTGCCTCTCCCAAATAAGGCTTATGTAACTGCCCCACGGGTGCTGCGAGCGACACAATGGCACGGCTCTTTTTTAAGCCCCCTGCCCATATTTCTTTACGACGAGCGGCCTGTCAGGGGGTCCCGAGGGTGGGGGTGGAGGTGGGGGTCCGAAGGTGGTGGGAGTGGGGGGTGTGGAGGGGTAAGGGGATACAGTAGCCCAGAAACGCAACACCGGCCGGCTAGGAGAGACTGGGGTAAAAATAGTGGTCATCTGCCCTAAAGGGGGTGGGGCTTGAAAAGACTGTACAACGTGTGTCAGGGGCATGGGTACAAGAGCTGTGGTTGTCATGGTTACGCAAGAGGAGTTTTGTGAAATTTACACCTGGTTTAGACCTGGTGTAGTCCTGGTTTAGACCTGGTTTAGACCTGGTTTTGTCCTAGATTATACCTGGTTTAGTCCTAGTTTAGACCTGTTTTAGTCCTGGTTTAGATTTGGTTTAGACCTGGTTTAGATCTGGTTTTGTCCTGGTTTAGATCTGGTTTTGTCCTAGGTTAGACCTGGTTTAGTCCTAGTTTAGACCTGGTTTTGTTCTAGGTTAGACCTGGTTTAGTTCTGGTTTAGTCCTGGTTTAGACCTGGTTTGGACCTGGTTTAGAACTGGTTTAGTCCTGGGTTAGACCTGGTTTAGATCAGGTTTTGTCCTTGGTTAGTCCTGGTTTAGTCCTGGTTTAGATCAGGTTTTGTCCTTGGTTAGACCTGGTTTAGTCCTGGTTTAGACCTGTTTTAGTCCTGGTTTAGATTTGGTTTAGACCTGGTTTAGTCCTAGTTTAGACCTGGTTTTGTCCTAGTTTAGACCTGGTTTTGTTCTAGGTTAGACCTGGTTTAGTCCTGGTTTAGTCCTGGTTTAGACCTGGTTTGGACCTGGTTTGGACCTGGTTTAGACCTGGTTTAGACCTTTATATCTGGTTTTGTCCTTGGTTAGACCTGGTTTAGACCTGGTTTAGACCTGGTTTGGACCTGGTTTGGACCTGGTTTAGACCTGGTTTAGACCTTTATATCTGGTTTAGTCCTGGGTTAGACCTGGTTTAGTCCTGGTTTAGATCAGGTTTAGTCCTGGGTTAGACCTGGTTTAGTCCTGGTTTAGATCAGGTTTAGTCCTGGTTTAGATCAGGTTTAGTCCTGGTTTAGATCAGGTTTAGTCCTGGTTTAGATCAGGTTTAGTCCTGGTTTAGATCAGGTTTAGTCCTGGGTTAGACCTGGTTTAGTCCTGGTTTAGTCCTGGTTTAGTCCTGGTTTAGACCTGGTTTGGACCTGGTTTGGACCTGGTTTAGACCTGGTTTAGACCTTTATATCTGGTTTAGTCCTGGGTTAGACCTGGTTTAGTCCTGGTTTAGATCAGGTTTAGTCCTGGTTTAGATCAGGTTTAGTCCTGGTTTAGATCAGGTTTAGTCCTGGTTTAGATCAGGTTTAGTCCTGGGTTAGACCTGGTTTAGTCCTGGTTTAGATCAGGTTTAGTCCTGGTTTAGATCAGGTTTAGACCTGGTTTAGTCCTGGGTTAGACCTGGTTTAGACCTGGTTTAGACCTGGTTTAGTCCTGCGTTAGTCCTGGTTTAGTCCTGGGTTAGACCTGGTTTAGTCCTGGTTTCTGCAGGTTTATTACAAATGTGTTTATAGCTGAAGAACAGTTACATTGAATTAAATTAAATAAACATTAAAAAAAAGTTTCACAGCTGACACTAAGTTTAATGCCCTGCTGTGGAACATTACATTATAGACAAGGCCTAACTTCTCCACGGAGACAAGCAGGTGGCGGACCCAAGGTTTAACACTCCTCCTTTAGTCCTGAGTGTGTGAATAGGTGAAGAGGAGAGACAGAGACCTGGAGGTGATGAACAGGTTTAGTGAAGGGAACGCAGGATGTGATGAGGGGAGCTGGAGGACGGAGAGGAAGGTTTAGTGAAGGGAACGCAGGATGTGATGAGGGGAGCTGGATGGACGGAGAGGAAGGTTTAGTGAAGGGAACGCAGGATGTGATGAGGGGAGCCGGATGGACGGAGAGGAAGGTTTAGTGAAGGGAACGCAGGATGTGATGAGGGGAGCTGGATGGACGGAGAGGAAGGTTTAGTGAAGGGAACGCAGGATGTGATGAGGGGAGCTGGATGGACGGAGAGGAAGGTTTAGTGAAGGGAACGCAGGATGTGATGAGGGGAGCTGGATGGACGGAGAGGAAGGTTTAGTGAAGGGAACGCAGGATGTGATGAGGGGAGCTGGATGGACGGAGAGGAAGGTTTAGTGAAGGGAACGCAGGATGTGATGAGGGGAGCTGGATGGACGGAGAGGAAGGTTTAGTGAAGGGAACGCAGGATGTGATGAGGGGAGCTGGAGGACGGAGAGGAAGGTTTAGTGAAGGGAACGCAGGATGTGATGAGGGGAGCTGGAGGACGGAGAGGAAGGTTTAGTGAAGGGAACGCAGGATGTGATGAGGGGAGCTGGAGGACGGAGAGGAAGGTTTAGTGAAGGGAACGCAGGATGTGATGAGGGGAGCTGGATGGACGGAGAGGAAGGTTTAGTGAAGGGAACGCAGGATGTGATGAGGGGAGCAGGATGGACGGAGAGGAAGGTTTAGTGAAGGGAACGCAGGATGTGATGAGGGGAGCTGGATGGACGGAGAGGAAGGTTTAGTGAAGGGAACACAGGATGTGATGAGGAGCTGGTTGGACGGAGAGGAAGGTTTAGTGAAGGGAACGCAGGATGTGATGAGGGGAGCAGGATGGACGGAGAGGAAGGTTTAGTGAAGGGAACGCAGGATGTGATGAGGGGAGCTGGATGGACGGAGAGGAAGGTTTAGTGAAGGGAACGCAGGATGTGATGAGGGGAGCTGGATGGACGGAGAGGAAGGTTTAGTGAAGGGAACGCAGGATGTGATGAGGGGAGCTGGATGGACGGAGAGGAAGGTTTAGTGAAGGGAACGCAGGATGTGATGAGGAGCTGGATGGACGGAGAGGAAGGTTTAGTGAAGGGAACGCAGGATGTGATGAGGGGAGCTGGATGGACGGAGAGGAAGGTTTAGTGAAGGGAACGCAGGATGTGATGAGGGGAGCCGGATGGACGGAGAGGAAGACACAGGGACAGGACGGCGTGGACAGGATACATGAGGGATTGAGGAGGAATGAACTGACCAGGATAAAGGACAAGGACAGGACTGAGCAGTGGTGCTGGTTGGACAGTGAGCCACAGGTGAAGCACAGCAGCTTTAGCCACGCCCCCAGACAGGAGCTTTAGCCACGCCCCCAGACAGGAGCTTTAGCCACGCCCCCAGACAGGAGCAGACACATAACACCAAACCCTAACACCAGGTTTAGTTCGAGTTTGTTTTAGTCCTTCTGTAGTCCTGGTTTAGTCCTGATTAAGATACTTTAGACCTGGTTTAGTCCCTCCTGGTTTAGTCTCGGTTTAGTCCAGGTTTAGACCCAGTTAGTTAAGTCCAAGTTTAGTCCTGGTTTAGTCCTAATTTAGTCCTGTTTTAGTCCTGATTTAGTCCTGGTTTAGTCCTGGTTTAGTCTGGTTTTAGTCCTGATTTAGTCATGTTTAGTCCTGATTTAGTCCTGGTTTAGTCCTGGTTTAGTCCTGTTTTAGTCCTGGTTTAGCCCTTGTTTACACCCAGTTAGTTAAGTCCTGGTTTAGTCCTGATTTAGGCCCGGTTTACACCCAGTTACTTAAGTCTTGGTTTAGTCCTGTTTTAATCCTGATTTAGTCCTGATTTAGGCCTGGTTTAGTCCTGATTTATTCCTCGTTTAGTCCTGATTTATTCCTAATTTAGTCTGGTTTTAGTCCTGGTTTAGTCCTTGTTTACACCCAGTTAGTTAAGTCCAGGTTTAGTCCTGGTTTAGTCCTGGTTTTGTTCTGATTTAGTCCAGATTTAGTCCCGGTGTAGCCTTGGTTGGCTTGGTTTAGTTTTGGTTTAGTTTTGGTTTTTAGTCCTGATTTGGTCCTGGGTTAGTCCTTGTTTACACCCAGTTTGTTAAGTCTTGGTTTAGTCCTGGTTCAGTCCTAGTTTAGTCCTGTTTTAGTCCTTATTTAGTCCTGTTTCAGTCCTGGTTTAGTCCTGGTTTAATCTTCTGTTTACAGCCACATCTTCCCTGATCAAACTCCTGGATTTAATTGTTTGTGTTCAGTTTTATTTTATTTCCTGTATATTTCTGTACAATAACTCGTTCGTACGTTAACCCCTAAATAACTTTTTATAGCAGCGGTGACAGGACGGGCTCAGTCCACTGGCACCAAACACACCAGCACCGTCCAGACCACAAACTTTAGGATTTTCACATTTCACATTGAAATTTGGCTCATTGTAATTTCAAAATCCGAGATATTTTTTGGCGTCGGGGTTGAACGGGATCAGAAAAATACCCGAGGTGCCGGCCGTGTTTTTGTGAGCCAGTTGTGGTGGACTGTAATAGTTGTCATAGCTCAGGCAGCGGTATCAGCCGGAGCTGTTCAGAGTCCTGTTTCCTCACACGTGTCCATCATGAGGCGGTTTACGGTTTCGACTTCATTAATTTAGCCGATTTTACGGAATTAAAATATATTTGATGATCACGTAGTTAATGAACGCCTCTGTGGTAGTAACTGCTCACACGTCACATGTTTTGATCACATTGTTTTTGCTGTTTCACTTTTGTTTTGGATGCTCTGAGTCTCCCCTCGCTCCGCTCTCCATGCTAAGTCGCTCCCCCTTCAGAGCGCCAACACAGCACAGCACAATCGATGCACATTTAGCAAAACACCACACGTCACGTCAGGTTTGTTCTGTACAGTTTTGTGTCACGTTTTTACAATTAACCATAAGAAGGGTTTGGATGAGGCACAGGAGAGATCACTAGATTACTCAAGCATGTGTTTGGATGAGGGAACAATGTGATAATGTGGTAGAAAGTGAAAAATGATTTAGCCTAAAACTCAAAAGTAAAAAAGTATTTGAAATAACATTGTACAATTGGACTTTTGATGTTCTTATGTTCCTTTAGGAGATGCAGATAGACGTCATTTCTGTTACTTTGGGTTTGAGGTGGAGGACATGAGGTGGAGGACATGAGGTGGAGGACATGAGGTGGAGGACATGAGGTGGAGGACATGAGGTGGAGGACATGACGTGGAGGACATGAGGTGGAGGACATGAGGTGGAGGACATGACGTGGAGGACGTGAGGTGGAGGACATGAGGTGGAGGACATGAGGTGGAGGACATGACGTGGAGGACATGAGGTGGAGGACATGACGTGGAGGACGTGAGGTGGAGGACCTGAGGTGGAGGACATGAGGTGGAGGACATGACGTGGAGGACATGAGGTGGAGGACATGAGGTGGAGGACATGAGGTGGAGGACATGACGTGGAGGACGTGAGGTGGAGGACATGAGGTGGAGGACATGACGTGGAGGACGTGAGGTGGAGGACATGAGGTGGAGGACATGAGGTGGAGGACATGAGGTGGAGGACATGAGGTGGAGGACATGAGGTGGAGGACATGAGGTGGAGGACATGACGTGGAGGACATGAGGTGGAGGACATGAGGTGGAGGTCTGGATAATGGCTGGTGAGTTGCAGATTTGACACTAACACATTTACTCTGTAATAGAAGTTTTTTTTTTACTCACTTCTTTAAGAAATGACGGGAAAGTCTTTGCTGATCCCTCTGACTCACTGCCTTTATGTCTGATTCACTCATTTTGACTAAACTCTCACAACACATCGTGCACTGGACTACGGCCCCTTTAACTGTACTCAACAGCCTGACAGAAGCACCGCTCTAACAGCACTAATCACTCCCCTGATTTACACACTCGTGCAGAGCTCGAGCTGAGGCCGTGTGTCAGGCTCCTTCCACCATTAGACTCACTGTCATCTCAGAATATGATGTCAGGTTAGAAAAACATATGGTGAATTGGTTATTCAGGAAATACAAGTACTAATTTAAGAATAATCCTGCATGTGCTTTATTTCGCTCCTTTTAGACTCAAGGACGTTTACAGACTCTGTTCGTTCAGTTCATGTTTTCAGTTTATTGTAAATTCTTCATACAAAGATCATACAAAGAGTCAAAATGATGTTTCTCACTCTCCCAAAGAAATAAATAATGGTAAATAGTGCAAAAGTGCAAAGGGCAAATACTGTAGTTCAAGGCTCTTTGTGGGACTCAGGGTCTGAGTGTTTATTTATGTGCCACTTTTCACAGACGTATGTCCCAAAGACGCTTCACAGAGCTTTATTTACAGAGCTTTATTTACAGAGCTTTATTCACCTCAGACCCAGTGGTGTAAACTACTGCTGTAGCCACAGCTGCCCTGGGGCAGACTGAGGGAGGTGAGGCTCCAATCTGCACCATCAGCCTCTCCGACCACCACCAACACTCACACCATTTTAATACTAGGGAATGTGGATGAAGTGTCTTGCCTAAGGACACAATGACAGTTTTTGTGACTGGCGCCCCCCTGTGGCACCTGATTTTACCAGTGTCTCCATCCAAGTCCTGACCAGGGCCCTGCTGAGCTCCTGAGCTCTGAGATCAGACTGACTGTAGTCAGATACTGTTGTAGCCACAGCTGCCCTGGGGCAAAGACATGTTTATTGACGTTTAAGTTTATTGCTGTTTAAAGTGCAAAATCATCCCAAAGTGTCTCAGTGCACTTAGTGGTGAAATTAAAACATCCCAATATTTACAAGATCACAACGATATACAGTGACTGACAGCAATATAGAGTGGAGCAGAAAACAGGGTACAGTGAGCAAAACTCTAAATGCAAATGGATGCAAGGCTAATCTGACCTCCCACATTCATAACAGACAACGTGAGGGGTCACAACAGTTTCCACTAGAGCCTCTACTGTCCCTCTGTGGTCCCTTGTCTTCCCAGTGGTCTCCAGTGGTACTAACCAGACCCAGTGCTCCTCAGCTGAGACCAGATGGGGCATTAAGCCACAGGGCAGTCAGCTGGACATGCAGAATTTATCCAGTCAGATCATTAGCTCCTTTAACTCCGAGTGATAACTTTTTTCCCGTCTTGACAAATTTACATTCAAGAACAGAATCTCTTCAATTTATCACGTCATAAACTTTAACCTGAGTGCAATTAAACCGTCTTACCGGGAGCCATCACTCAGAATCTCCATAAACGTGATAACGTTATGCTCCCTTTAAACTCCTCTGTACTCGTAAATTACACCATCTCATCTCCATATAGTTCATCTCCACCGTAAAAGCCCGTGATCGTACCTGAGGCGTCAGCACCCCGGAGAGCTCTCGTTTAGCCCGCTCTTATCGTCATAAAGGATTCAGTTCACCTTCAATGACTATATACTGCCCCCCCGTCTCTGGAGGGGGATAACCTTTTTTACGGTGTATATTAGAGCTTTTATGTGAGTTCAGGAAGAGAGATTAAAAAAAATAAATGATGTCCTCCTCCGTTTGACATCGTGGCCTGACACCTCTCTGTAAAGACACTGGATTAGTTTTGCTCAAGAATACAGACATTTACATCATTTAATTGCTCTTTTCTTTGATACTGTGCTGTGACATCGCACTGGGGGTGTCCTAATTGTGTGTGTAAGGCAGAATGTTCATCTGTTACCATGGTGACGCAGTGCAAACATTAGCAACACTGTCCAAAAATAGTCTGAAAACTAAAAGAAACAAAAACAAAATGGATTTAAACCAGACTTTTTCAGAACGGTGCGATAAATACAAGTGTTCATGGTCTCGTTTAGGAGTTTGATTCTTTAGGAGTTTGATTCTTTAGGAGTTTGAGTTTCAACAGAAAAGGAAAGTGAAAAACTGTTAGTTAATGACCGTAATGTTTATGACTTGTTGGACAAATCAGTTCAGCTATTGTAGTTGCAGCTGTGTCAGTTTTTCTGGTCGGACTGTGTTGAAACAAAACTCAGATTAAAGTTAACAAAGCCTCAGACAGAGCATGCCTACAGTTAGCATCACACCCCCAGGGAATGTTGCTGATCAGATGCACAGATGCACATTTAACTTCTTTTTTAGATTTTCAGCATATTTCAGAGGTTTAAAATGTGAAGTCTGGATGACGTCTAAAACCTCTTCAGATATGCCAAACTTTAGGGGGCAGGACTGATACTGGGACTTTTAGGGCTCTTCAGTGTCAGGACCAGTCAAGTTGAAAAGCTGAAGCACTCAAAAAGTACAAAATTATTAAAATCCCACATGGCAGATAAAGTTTAGATCACGGCAACACATTTCAGCCCATCGGCCTTAATCAGGGCAAACTCTACAGACGTGTTTTTGATGAGGGAAAAAAACGTTAGAATATGATAGACAGGTCAAAAAATCCATCCTCTTTAATCCTGTTGTGATGATATCTGTTCTTATCAGCAACTGTGACTCAGCCTGAGTCCGAGTCCTGCACGGCTCCTTTTTTCCCCCTCGTGGTTCAGCACCACTCCCGCCGTAAACCCGTGATTATATCCATGTTAAATCCGCACCCGCCCGGACCCCTTAATATTCCACCTGTTACTCAGCCGCACCTGTGATAAAACACACAGAAATGAGAAGAATCGAACTGACGCACTTGATTTTTTTCACAACAAACAGCAATAATCGGTCGCCACTAAACCTCAAACTAGTAACACACAAACACTCCATTTTTTTATTTTCTTTCTACTTTTCGTAGTCGCCTAATCACTGAGAGGTTAAACTTGTGGGCTGAACATTTTGCTCTGCCTGAGCCCTAAATATCACAATAACAACGAAACAAACAATGAAAAAAAACAACCGATGTCAGTTTAACACAAAATAAAAGTCTTAAATTTTACTCTAAGTTTTATTTTATTCTAGTTCACTGTGCAGGAACATCGTCCTCAGGCCCAGGATTTGGCTGCGTTCTGTGTTCTTGGATCACAAATCCAGCAGAGGAAAAGTCTCTGTGATGGGCAGTGCTGGAGGCAGGATTGAGATCACACCCCACTGATTCACCCGATTCACCCGATTCACCCGATTCACCCGATTCACCTGATTCACCCGATTCACCCGATTCACCTGATTCACCTGATTCACCCATTCACCTGATTCACCTGATTCACCCATTCACCTGATTCACCTGATTCACCTGATTCACCCAATTCACCCGATTCACCTGATTCACCCGATTCACCCGATTCACCTGATTCACCTGATTCACCTGATTCACCTGATTCACCCATTCACCTGATTCACCTGATTCACCCATTCACCTGATTCACCTGATTCACCTGATTCACCCAATTCACCCGATTCACCTGATTCACCCGATTCACCTGATTCACCTGATTCACCCAATTCACCCGATTCACCTGACCCGCCTGTAAAACTCCAGAACGGTAAAACCCGCTCGTTTCAGCAACTATTTGTGTGCTTAAAGTACAAGACAACCTCTGTTTTTTAGTCCATTCAGTTTGGTCCAGTCCACTGTATTTCTACAGCACATTTCAGAAACAGTTCCCAAAGTGCTGCACAAATACAGAGAACAACAATAATATAATATAATGATGGAATAAACGCTCAGATGAGTCATACTCCTCTTAAAACAATAAAACCAGTCAAATAAAAGAAGAGCAAACACCACAGAATAGCCATAAATAAAGTAATAAAACCAATAAAATACATAAAAATCAATAAAGGACAGAGGACCAAACAGCTCACACAGCGTTAGAATCCAGAGAATAAAAGTGGGTCTAAAACGAGTCTTAAACCTCCAGTCCACATCGACTTTCACCAGACTCGTCCTGATCATTTTTTACAACTGCAGCCACGTCCATAGTTCCCTCTAAGCTGCGCAACTGCGCAATTGCGCACTGCTCGCACACTCTCAGCGCACAAAAAACCTATGTAGCGCACTGCAAATGAATTAGATCTATAAAAAAAATTTCTGAATCATTTTGCTGTGTAACTCAGTGAGTGACAGGTGTCCAGCCAGTCATAGGATACGAGGCAATTACGCTACGCAGCCAATCACGGCATTGACAGTACGTTCGCACGTGCTCTGCCCAAACGCGCTACATAACAGTGTTAACAATGCTAACCCATTATCATGGCAAAACGAACGGGCAGTGAATGTGATGCATCCACTTACCAAACCAAAGTATAGTGGCTGTCACACCTTCATGATTTAGCCAGCGTACTGCCGACGTATGAAAAATTTGGCAAATACGCTGTCGTTCTTCGGATCAGTTATAGGTGAGGTTTGTATAAGTTATGACCAGCACACTGGTGTACGTCCACGTATGGCAAGGTCGCCGAAAAAAATTCTTACATTTTCTCGACGTACGTCACCCTGTGCTCATACCATAGACCGTATATATGAGTGGACTAAGTGAGCGTGACGTCACCCATAGCGTTTAGCGCCGCTCAAATGAGGCTCCTGATGCTAACGGCTACAGGAGCGAATTTGGAGCCAGGCCCTATGTTATGAATAGGGTTTTTTTTGGCGAACAAAATAGCGAAAAAAATTCAGGACCATGTAGAGCGGGTTCATACGCACATTGTAAGACCAAAATGACGAGCCTTAGCTTTACAGCCTGTGGTCTGCAGCCAGATCCCGCTGCTGAAAACCAACCCACCTATTGATCAATCTGCTGCTTTCAGCACCATAGACAGCGAGAGACATAAAATATGACGTGTCAGAATAGCGTTAGTTGGTATAAGTTAGCTATAAGTTATCAAAACGTTTTAAGTTACTAATACGTTATGTATACGTCCAACTCGTTGTGAATACGCTATGTATACGCCCAAAATAAAAAATAAATTTAAAAAACCATCTAAAGTTCAGTGTATGCCAGCGTTTTAGGGAAATTCTGGTACACTGGCATATGCTGTCAAGGTCAAGGTGTGACAGGGCCCTAAAAAAGAAATACGATTCTTTTAAGATTGTATGGCTGTCAGAATATGTGCAAATAGAAGAACAAGCGGTGAAACTGGGTGACTAATGGAAATTGCTAATGGAAATTAATGTTAATTGTTATTAATGTTAATTAATGTTAATTGTTATCTAATGGAAATTTCTGTTGTAATTTGATTCTTTTAATAAGCCATGAAACTTGCTATGATCCCAGGTGTGATACTGGTGTGTGGCCACAGCGTGCGCATCTGATGTTGCTCACAGTGGTCCTCAGTGTGCTCATGGAGGTTGTCTGTATGCCCAGACATATGAAAAATTAGAGGAACATTGGCCACGTCTGCCCCGGACCGGACTGACCAAAGCCACATCTGCCCCGGGCCGGACTGACCAAAGCCACATCTGCCCCAGACCGGACTGACCAAAGCCACATCTGCCCCGGCCCGGACTGACCAAAGCCACGTCTGCCCCAGACCGGACTGACCAAAGCCACGTCTGCCCCAGACCGGACTGACCAAAGCCACGTCTGCCCCGGACCCAACTGACCAAAGCCACGTCTGCCCCGGCCCGGACTGACCAAAGCCACGTCTGCCCCAGACCGGACTGACCAAAGCCACATCTGCCCTGGGCCGGACTGACCAAAGCCACATCTGCCCCAGACCGGACTGACCAAAGCCACATCTGCCCCGGGCCGGACTGACCAAAGCCACATCTGCCCCAGACCGGACTGACCAAAGCCACATCTGCCCCGGCCCGGACTGACCAAAGCCACGTCTGCCCCAGACCGGACTGACCAAAGGCACGTCTGCCCCGGACTGAACTGACCAAACCCACGTCCTGCCCCGGACCGGACCGACCAAAGCCACGTCTGCCCCGGCCCGAACTGACCAAAGCCACGTCTGCCCCAGCCCGAACTGTCCACAGCCACGTCTGCCCCGGACCGGACTGACCAAAGCCACGTCTGCCCCAGACCGGACTGACCAAAGCCACGTCTGCCCCGGACCGGACTGACCAAAGCCACGTCTGCCCCGGACCGGACTGACCAAAGCCACGTCGCCCCTCCCACTCGCTCACTCATGCACAGGCACAGAAAGTGGGTGAAGTGCCTTGCCAAAGGACACCGGGCACTGAGGCGAGAAACACTGTAAATGAGGCTAAAAATAGTCGCCGTTCGGCCTCAAGTCAGTGAGCTGCTCAAGACGAGCACTTAAAGAAGAGGATTAAGAGTTCTGTGAAAGTGTTTGGAGTTTAAAAACCCACAGGAGCACTTCCTGAACTCACACTTTATGACGTCACAGTGTTGAACTAAGCATTTTTCGCTGTTTAGACGAAAACAGCTTTCAGTTTGCAGCGTTACTCAAACAAGAATTGATCAAAACAGAACTTTGAGAGTTGCATTTTTATTGTGTAACATTTTTGCGTGACTCAGATTTTTTAAGTCATCATCAGCTTTAATAACGTGATATTTTGTGGACTTTTGGTGCGGTTGTTTCACCATAAGAGGAACAGCGTCTCCGTGGTTAAAAATACCAGCTTGTAAATGACCTCCGCTGCTTTAGCGTCTTTCTCGAGCTCCGTTTTTCCCCCGCGCCATCCCTGCTCCCGTAATCCCACTTTCTAAAATCCAAATTTGGTTGACGTGGTGATTTCGGCCTCAGAACCGACTCGTGTCTTGACACAGATTTCGCGTAATCTATTTTTAGAGCCATCCCCTTGTGCAGCTCCTCCAGGCCGGGCTCCGCTTTCCCTTTGCCCTAAGAAAGTTAAAGATGCGGGAGCGCGTCACCCGATCCGGCCCCCCCGAGCGGGCCACGTCACGGGGGCCGGTTAAATAAGAGGGGCCCCCGAACCATGGCCCAGGACCATTCTGTCTTGGGACTCCAGCTTCTCCGTCTCCCTTCTTTCCGCTCGTCCAGCCGCCCTCCACAATGGTGTGTAATGTGTCGGATTATGTCCGTGTGGAATTATCGTTTTTGGCATTTTTTTTGTCTCTGGGGGATTTGCCTTGTGCCTGTGGAAGTTATTTTGTTGTTTGTTTTTGTGTATAAAATGTCAGGTTGAAATTCAGAAATTGTGTTAGAAAAAAAAAAATGTGAAAAATATAAGTTTATAAATTTGGCTTGAAAATCTTTGAGTAAAAAAAAAAAAATCAGTTTATTATATTGTGCATGTATTTCAACTCTAGTATCACCAAACTTTATTTAAAAATTATTTTTGAACATGTTAGCAGATTTATCAGCCAATTTTTACATGATTCTTTATTTTTTGTGTTTAATTTGTCTATTTTGACTGTGAAAAATTCATTCATGTGTTTTTGTTGTTCGTAGGCCGACGCCGCCCCCGCCGCTGACTTCTCAGCAGACCAGATTGAAGGTGAGAAAAAACAAAAATTACAAAATTTAAACTAAAAATGTGCATTTTTTATATATATACACAACACAAACCTTTGCCCTCTGCACCAAAACATTCAACTATTGTTATAATCAATCTAAAAGAAACATCAAATCTCCCAAACTTCCCCGTGCGTTGCGTTGAATCCCATGTTGCCATACATGTGCCCCCCATGTCGAGGACGCCGTGTCCTGCCCCTGTCATGTTGGCCTGTCCAGTTGTCGCGGAAGGATTTAAGAAATGTCTATTCTGAGCGCTCTTCGCCCCCGTCTTCCTCCGCCTCACAGTGGCCCTTCCACACTCGAGGTGCTAATCCT